>JABXWE010009383.1:0-40720 GCA_014611495.1 Limonius californicus | reverse complement strand
CCTCCCCCACCCTCTCCCTCTCTCTCTTTCATTCTTACATGCAATAATATATTGATAGAAAAGCAATAACAGACAGTGAAAAAATCTTTTATACTTCATATAGGAGTTCAAAGGAAAAGAAGAAGGAATTTCGAGGACTGTCTCTCAAGTTCACCCTGTGAAACCTTTTTAAATTAAAATGTCAATCTCATTATTATTTTCTAATGGATCATTAACTGTATTAACTTTTTGCTATAGCTTTTGTAAGACGTGATCAAAAAATTTTCAAATTAAGGACGGCTATGAAATTTTTTGCATATCTGAGATTGTCAGAATAGTTTATTCACCTGTCAGAATCTGTTTGTTGTTTGTTTACTTTTTAAAATGAGCTCATTGCGATGAGATACGCTTTGAGGTTAAGTTCACATTGCTTGTGTTTACATTCAAAGAAATAAACACAAGGTACGGCTAGTACGTAATATAACAGCTACGATATGCCTTGTAGCACTCATAGCAACTCTAATTTGAAAGCTTTTTGATCTGTCTTTGTTACAAGCAATATATTTTCAAAATTTCAAATGTGGTCCTATTATCATTATAACCCAAAAATATGATAAGCCAATTTTATTTGCATCTCCCACAATGCGCAAGCCTATTTTTCTTGCAACCTCTAAAGGGAGTTTTGTTCTGTAGCACCACTTCGAAGACCTCATTTAGCTATTGAGGAAATAATGAAGGGTAAGACGTCTCCAGATCCTACATCTGAAAAAACGGGGAATCACGCGTATTCTATTGAATACCTCGCTAGACTGGCCATGTCTCCATTGTGTCTAGTGCACCCAGATGATTGGGAGCGCATCTCTACTGATTACCCAAATCTTGTTCGCAAGGTAAAGTGCTCTTCTACTATTGTTATGGTCCTTATTATTTTATTCTGTAATACTTAAATAATAAATGAATTGCTGCTCTTTTTTTTGAGAAAGTGCATGTTTTGAATATAATGCTTTGTGGTTAAAGGAGGTGGAATTCTTTGATGCCAAACTGTATTTGTCCAACCGTTCGGGTGATCAATGTCAAACCATTTTGAGCGCTGATGATGTAGAATCCGAAGAGGTGTGACACAGAAACCTTAAGTAATATTGAAGAAGGTAACAGAGGATAACAAAATTTATACAAATCATCATTCATGCTTGATTTGTGTAAGTTTTCTCGAATTTATCGTTAAATTTTGTAACGTGTTGGTTCATTTTTTGTAACAGATCTGAAGAAAATTATCGTATTTTTTTATTTTCTTGTTTAACGATTAGAATAGACTGTTTTTTATTGCCAAAATGTATATACTATTACATACAATAAGTAGTATTGTATTGCTAAAAAAAAGAGAAATACAACATAATATGGATAGTTAAATAATATTATAATATCTCATTTCTAATATTTGTTTAAAAAATATTTGAATTATTTATTATAAAATAATTTTACCTTTGCTTCTCATTTTAATAGAGTTGCATAATGTTGTGCTACGGATAAAAAATACTGAAGGAACAAACAATAATTGCTCATGACATTATTTTGATAATTGTTTACTTCCACTTATATTAACTGTTGTAGTGGTTACAGGTTGTTTGTCTTTTAGTAACTAGTGCCTAACCATATAATAATTTTGTATTTTTAATGTGTTTAACATAGTGAGCTCATATATTTATTATACTCATTTTCGTATCTCTACACTCAAGTCTCATTTTTGTTCAATTAATTTATTAAGACATGTTTTTCGTTTTAGAGTATGTTTCGTTAACGCCTATTTATTGTTTGTTTAAATTTATTTAAATACTGTCGGCAAATTGAAAGGTGCAACCTCTAACATGTAACATAAGTAGATCATAAAAGAAACACCTGAAAACTAACACAGTATTGCTCTTGAGATTTAGCCGCAGTTCCGTTTATGTTTTTTTAGATTAAGCCTTTTGCGAATAAGTTCGTTTGTCTAGGTTAGTGATGCAACTGCAAAAGCGGCAATAAGGAAATAAAGTTGCAATTTAAATAATGCTGTGAGTACGCTCTCTAGTTTAGTTGCTTTCCTTTTAGTCATTATAAGAGTTGGGGTGACGTTAAATATTGCTAACGAATATTTAGCAGTAAATTTTGTGATTGTGAAGCATTTGGACGCGCAATCATTCTAGGTCAATTGCACAAATTCAGCAATAACTAACTCTATCCCCTATTTGTGTATCTTTTATAATGATACTGATTTGTTATACGTTTGACAATATAATACAAAATTAAAGCAACAAGTGAAGTTTGAATTTTAATATTCTTTATATAAACCTGTCCTAATTATTATAAAGGGTGGTGCAACTTTTAGTGCCCACTGTGCATTGGCTATGATATTAGAGATGCAAGAAATATTCGGTGGAAAAGGTTTTTTACCTGTGATTTTGTGTAGTTAATTAGATTTCGACGACTCCTGTTTTTCAGGAAAAATACAAACTAAGGTGAGTTGGGGGAAGTGCGTTTTCGGGGCTAGTGCGTAGTTGCAAGATAAATTTATTGAACATGGCTGTTTGGTGCTGCTATCTATAGAAAATGTAGATAATCAACTTTACTTTAAACGGCTTGCCACTAGAATGCGATCACGGTGGAGAATGTTTGACACTTGTCACATGTTGATTTCACTTGCGTAGTTAAATAGCATATTCTGTAACGAGGTTGGAATGGAAATTCGATGCGAGTGGAATCTTCCGAACGCGAGCCGAAGGCGAGCGTGAGGAACCACGAGCATCGAATTTCCACTCCTACCGAGTAGCAGACTGTACTTTCTCCACGAGATATGAAATAAATACAATGTTTAACATTTGCAAACACACACAGATATTTAAAAAGAAATTGAAAAATTATGACGTATCAAGTCGATTGTTAGTCGTGGATTCCAAGACTAACTGTTTTTTTTTGATACACTGTTACGGAATATTCATTCCATAACTAGTGATGGAATGAAATACATGCAAAATGCATAAGCCGGAAAGTGTTTTAGAATATTTCTTCCATAACAAGTGTTAGAATGTTAACTCAGTCGCTTGCTAGCCTTCTACGCGAACGGTTCGTTTTCAAGCGGCGTGCAGTCAGTGATAAGAGTATTTTCAAAACGTGCAAGATAACACAAATTTCAACAGTCTTAAACCTGTACATGTTAATAACAAAAAAGACAGTAATATAACAAACAGCTGTGAGGCCTCTCGGAGGGCCCACAACGTATAAAATGAGTTCGACTAAAAATAATCCTGATAACTCACATTCCGAGGTAATGGAATGGCAAATAAATTCGCAAAAACGCGGTAGTTCTGAACTTTCACCACAACCAGTTGATAAAAACAAAAGGTACCTGTTTGAACTAAACTCACTTCTAACATCTAATAAATATTTTCGTCTCGGCGCTGATAACTGTGATAAATCTACAGTTCAAAATACCGATAATGGCGATAATGATAAAACTATAAATCAAAGTGAAAACACCCAAGCCACCACAACTAAACAAGACACTACAAATGAGCTTCAGATAACAGTAAGTAAAACAAAAATACCACCAATTTTCCTCCATGAAGCTACACACTATCAAAATATTGTAAAAGATATCAAAGAAATAGTAAAGGATGAATTTACAGTCACTACTAGGGGAACATCCATGAAAGTAAACCTAACCAGCATTGAAGATTTTCGCAAATTAACGAAATACTACACCGATGAAAAAGTTAAATTTCACACCTTTCAAGATACGGTTTCTAATAATTTAAATGTAATAATGAGAAACGTTCCAATATCAATCTCAGAAATTGAAATAACAGGAGAGCTAGTTAAACTAGGTTACCCAGTCCAAAAAGTAGCCAGACTATACAATAGGGACAGAAAACCGATGCCACTGTGTTCTATAGAGTTAACTAATGATAATAAAGCCAGGGAAATATACGGACTAACCAGACTCTGTTATTGTGTTATTTCAATTGAGCCTAGAAGAAAATCTATGGACACCCCTCAATGTAAAAATTGCCAGAGGTACGGGCACACACGCAACTATTGTAAGTTAGAACCCCGCTGCGTTAAATGTACAGGCAATCACCCGTACACTGAATGCAAAAAAAACCAGAGGTATAGACAAACCTGTATGTGTAAACTGCGGAGGGGAGCACCCCGCTAATTGTAAAGGATGTAGTTATTACATCAAACTGACACGCAATAATACAGCAGATCCGCCTCTAAACTCGAACCCTACACAAGAAAACAAGTCACAATACAACCATAGACAAAGGTCATATCAGAATTTTACAACTACTGATCGAGCATTCTCTGATGCAACTAAAGATATGCAAAACCACGTTAATAAGCAAGAAGACAAAGACAGTATTAAACAAATAATTAAAATCATAATTGAAGCTCTTATACCACATCTAGACAAACTTCAACCCATTATTTCAACATTAATTCCTGCTTTACTTACCTATGGCTCAAAGTAGAGGTAGGGGCAATATATTACAAAATTTCAAGATACTCAATTGGAATGCAAACGGCATTAAAAACCAAAGACTGCTGCTCATCTCATTCTTAGCTCAGCATAACGTGGACATCGTCTGCATCACAGAGACTCACCTAATCGAGCACGAAAAGTTCTCAATCCCTAAAGCGCATATAAGCAGCCCAATCGCCGTCTACTAGAAAGAGATATTGTAACTGTATTTGAAGTCTCTAAACCAACTATAGTTATTGGAGACCTTAATAGTAAGAACCAAATTTGGGGATGCAGGGTAAATAATCCCGATGGAGTAAAACTCCACTCCTTTTCGTCAGCACACGCCGTACAAATAGTAGCTCCAAATGATTTCACATACTATCCGTACAGAATCGACCATGCTCCAGATATTTTGGACATAGTACTTATCAAAAATTTCAATAAACCTATATACCAGGAAGTTCTCATAGAAATGGACTCAGATCACTTGCCCGTTTTAATTACATTTGAATACAACCCGCAGCCGATCGCCAAACTACCTCGATTAATTAATGGCATTGTAGATTGGGAAAAATTTCAAGATAATCTCAATCGGGTGCTAGAGTGCCCAAATAATATGACTACACGAGAGGATAAAGATCTTAGAAAAAGTCGTACAAAGCAGATTAAACGAACACCTGACAGCACAAAACGTGATTCCACAGTACCAGTTTGGGTTTATAGCCCAGCATTCCACTAACCACCAATTACTTAGAATTGTAGAGAAAATAGAGCGAGGTTACGAGAACAAAGCACACACTATCATTGCGTTCTTAGATATAAGTAAAGCATTTGATTCAGTTTGGACAACAGGACTTCTCTATAAGCTTGTGCAAATCAAACTACCCAAGTACCTATTGCTTATAATAAGATCCTTCCTGGAATCACGCACTTTCAAAATACATGTTGGAGCAGAGCATTCTACAGCAAGACCCTTAGAAGCAGGAGTGCCACAAGGGTCGATACTAGGACCAACTCTGTTTAATATATACACATCTGACTTTCCTGCCATTGGAGATGATTCTATCGCGATGTATGCAGATGACACTGCGGTAATTTCTCAACATCACGATATTAATATAGCCAGAAATAACCTACAAGAAAAAATCAATGTAATCAGCTCGTGGTACACAAAGTGGTGTCTTGAATTAAATGCCAGTAAGTGCGAAGTAAAAATTTTCACTCTGAAGAGACCTAATAATCCTCCAAAAATAGTAATTAATCGCCAAGAAGTGGAATGGAACTCACCTGATCAGGCAGTGAAATAATTAGGTGTTCGTATGGACCGTAAACTGACGTGGAAAATGTACATTAATAAAAAACTAAATGAGGCTTATGTGCGATTAACAAAATTATACACAATTATAAATCGTAAATCAAGACTCAAGATAAAATGTGGGTGTTTAATATACTTATCAATATTAAGACCGATAATTACTTACGGTGGCGTAGTATGGGGCGCTACATCTAAAACAAATATGAAGAAGATGCAAACTTTCCAAAATAAAGTGTTACGAATAATAATTAGTGCTCCGCGGTTTGTAAGAAACACTCAAATCCACGATGAACTGAATATTCCGACAATTCAAAATTTTCTGAAACATCTGGCGAAGAACTTCTACAGCAAGCTGTCCCAGTGTCCTGGGGCTACGTACTACGCAATTGGCAACAAAAATATTCACAAAAGACTGAAGCGCAGACTACCTCAAGATGTGTTGCTATCTTCATCTGAAACCAGTGATACGGACAACTAATGTATAATAAGCTATAAATCAGTTAATACATACACATAATGCTTGTTAATTAAATGCACTTTGTACAAATTTTAGTTACTGGGGAGCTCTCGAGCCGTCCTCTTTATGAATTGTATTTCCGTTATATCATTCTTATACCTAAGTTATGTAGAGCGTACATTGCGCTGATCTAACTATAAATTATTAAAAAAAAAGTTCTCGGGTAATTTCAAATATAAAGCACCTTATAGATACACATACAGACAGACAAAAATTATTAAAACAACTCTTTCAAGCTTCAGGAGGTCTAAAAACTCATTATTTTATAAATGTATCTGTTAATAACGGCATAGTTGAATGATCTTGAAATAACACCGTACGTGTAATGCAATTTGTAGGTTAAGTAGGTAGTAAAATCGTTATTAAAATTAAATTAACTTTCTACGCAATTTAGAATCACTTCCTAGAACTGAATGCACAATTTTTTCAATTACTTTGCATTGATTAACGTATACCCAGAAGCAGTTGTAATTTAAAAAATCCCGCTATTAATAATTCTAATAAAAGAACACCGCTGCCAATTATTTAAAACAGAAAAAAACAATTAAGTAAGTTCATTACATGTTTTTAAAAATACAAACTTTATTTTAAATATCTTCACAAATAAATATATTCGATTCCCAGTACTGGAACATCGGATTTTTAACGGCCGTTCTTCCTCGCAAGGCTATCGAAAACAACGAGGTTTTCTGCCTAGTAAATATTCTCTGGAGTAGAAGTGTTTACACTTCAGGTAGTTCGAAACCCTCGTTAAACTGTAGGTCCTCTATGTGTGTGGCACTCTAAACGCGCAACACAGGCACAGGGAAAGAAGATCGCTACGTTTCATGACACAAATCACTCATACATGATAATTTATTTTTACCGAAGACTGAAATTAACAAACCTGCTGCTTCATACTGATTTTTTTCTTGTCCGCTTACTAAGTAAACCTGGCGTGCTTATTAATCAAAAAGTCATATTTTTACAAAAGTAATTACCTGTGAAGATTTTTAAAGACTGTCCTGCTTGTGAATTACGATTTATGTTATGCGTCAATTTTGAATATTACTAACGCTAAAGTGTATGTAAACGATCACAAATTAATTACAGTTTAAATAAGTTAAAAACACTTAATTCATCAGATTCTTGATTACAGTGTTTGGTTAATTTGATGACATAGTTCAAATGAAAAAAAATCATTTTCTAGGATTTTTGTTTACAATGGCCCCAACATTACTCTGCGCTTCATAATTTCATAAATGGCTACCAACTGTAATGATACGATTTTATTTGCGACATTCACTGTGACCTCCTGTAACTCCTCAATTGTGTTTGAATGATTTGCGTATACAGCCTTTTTAAAATGTACAACATAAAGTACTGGAGAAGTGTTAAGTCGCACTATGGGGCACCAGCCTCTTCTCGGCCACGTGTTTTTTCCAGCGCTAAGGTAGAAACACGGGGGACCTACAGTTTATTATTTTATTATAGTAAATTCCAGAGAAGCCAGGAATCGACGTTTTACTCAGAAAGCTAGCGCTCTACCAACTGAGCTACCGCCATACATATGGGTGCGTATACTGTACGTTTTCCCAAACGTTCTGACAAGAACCGTATGAAAGATCAATGTAAATGTTCAGTAACTTAGTTACAAGAACAATATTAAGCTCATTATGTGTCTATACATCCTGTAAAGTGTGTTCCGTAAACACAGCAGCCCTACTTTTCGTGGCGCCGTTCAATAATACGATGTACGTACTGACTAAATATGTCATAACAGATTGCTTTGTTGGGAAATTGCTCTTGAAACTGATTGAAGTAAGAACGATAGGAGTCTTGCCAAACCTATTTTGATTACGTTCACCGGATCGAAAGTAGACTGACTTTTTCCTCTGTTACTGGACGAAGGCTGGAATTATAAACCCAGACGGATCTTTCAGTAATACTGTAATCAGAGCGACTTTCCCCCAACTAATCAAAGCGAAATATGCAAAACTTAGGAAAGAGGAGGCTGAAAATCTTCCAGACGGTGCTGTAGACCAGTGTATAAATGTCCCCAAAGCTGATTCTGTTGGTCTTAAGGGAATTCAGATGCGTAATTGTTTGGCAAAGCATGTTCTACGTAAACTGTTGCAAAACTACGACACATTGTTAACGTAGAAATGTACAAATAAATTGTTTTTTTCTACTTCTGATTTTCTTTAACGACATCGACACCTTAAATTAATTTATTCAGGAAGGGCTAAGGTAAATTATCTAAACTATTTTGTAAGAAAATTGCTGTAAGCTAGGTTAATTATCAAGTTCTTTGTATGATCTTTATAAAACTTATAGATACTACGGATCATGGAAACATGATATGTAAACAAAATTAACGTCGAAGCCTTCAGCTTCTTAAGGAAATGGTATTGACCGGTAGGGAAGCAGCGTCATAGAAAGATAAAACATGGGGTCTGCGATCTCACAAGCTGTAGGTTCCAAACACAAAATTATAGAGTAGCAAAAGTTCTACGTATACAGGGCATCCTTGATAGAACAATATTAGATCATAATATTATATGATTAATATGACTGAGACTAAAATAGAAGAATCGAACTTATCTCGTGTTAGGGTCGACCTCACGAGGGCGAATAAAAACTACTGAATTTTCAAATTTAAATACGGTTGCAGCGCTTCTGCATTTCCTTTATGCAGTTCCTGGGTAAACAAACAGCGGATATGATCAGGACTCACTGGCGGCGACAGGCAGGTGACATGCAACAGATAATAAAACATAGACTTACTGATTTTTCAAGAAATGTTGGGCAGTTGTACTCACCGGGGGTCCTCCAGCCCCCTGCCCGTGGATTGGAACTCGAACATAGAGTAATCACTAAAATTATGTATATCTTCTGGTGCGTCAGTCCTCCAGAGGAATCCAGGCTATGGACCAAGTCCATAGCCAGTCTCTCTGTTATTCACAGGAGTCGCAGGGAGGGCGTGCCCTCATGCGAATGAGAGAGTATCATTAGTGTCCACATCCCCGCGTAAAAGTCAGTTAATGCCCTCCTGGCATTAATGTTGCATTCATAATAATAATAATAATAATAATAATAATAATAATAATATTAATAATAGTTCGACGAAAGCACAATTACGATGCAACCTCTGCCGACTGACTACCTCCCGAATGATTGCTAGAGAGGAATAATGATTAATCATGCCGCACACACTAGCTACTCATATAACTACCCATATTCACTACGCTACTGTTTCCAACTACTACTTACACAAACACACCAGTCTTGTATGACAACCATAATAGGACCCAATGCTTGTAAACCGTATATCATACCAAGTAGATACTACGTAACCATTTGGGTGTGAACACATATGAGACTTCACGGGATATAAACCATATATAGTACCAAGTAGATAATAGGTTACCATTCGGGTAAACACATATACCACCTCATGAGATATAAACCATATATAATACCAAGTATATAATACATTATATATATATATATATATAAACCATAACCCAGCCAGGGACGCCACTGCCTATATCCGCTGACATTGCCGTTGCAGCTTATCTTTATATATAATCGCATATGTGGTAATACTAATTTCGCACCTTGCCTCAGTTTGGCATAGCAATTAGTTAGTAGGTTCGCAAACGCTATTAATTAGTTATTACGCTACAAATTGCTAGCTTATGCCTAGCTGTAGCCACTTACCCACACAGACTGTTCCGCTGACGCCTCTCAACCCTCCGCCATACGGTCCTTCCTTTAAACTCTTATCATTCTTCCCAGCTATTATAAGTTATAAATAAAAATATTAATTTAGGAAACTACTCGCTGAAAGTAGAGCAATCACAAATAAATATCGGATGCTGGTAAATAGAAAAGTACAACTAGATGATCAAAAGCCTCTCAAGCAACAGATCCACATAATATATAATATCAGGAAAGCCTTTTTCTTTTCCTCGGGCCCATCTGCCATATGTTCCAGAGGCACTGCAGCCTAGAAGGTTTGTTGTGCTTACCTTCGTTATTTAATCCACCAAATCTGTGACATTGGGACCCTATGGCATAGCGAACAGGTCTCCCACAAGATGACCACGGAAGTCCTTCGGTTCCATGTGAGATTTCCGCTGTTGTACAGAACGTGCATTGATGTTTCTAGTTTCTTATTGCTGAGTCCAGTAGATTTTGTGTTGGCTGCAAATCAGTTCGCTTATATGACTACGGATTGTATTTCTTGCCACCACAAAGCTGGCTCTGACCCCCGATAGGGAACTTTGATCCATGCCTTGCTAATTCATCGGCTTTTTTGTTGCATTTGATCCCGCAGTGACCTGGAACCCAGAACAGTCTCGCCGTATTCTGCTCTGCCACGTCATTGAGTTTTTTGTAGCATTCCCAGACCAACTCGATAATACTTTCAAAGCCGGCTTGCTGTCAGACAGTATGTAGATATGCCTTCCTATGTAGTTGTAGTACCTTCTGTTGTTTTCCCGCGTCCACTGAAGGGTGCGATCTATGTCTATTTGGAATAACGAGGCGTACTTGCCAACAAAAAAGCTAAGCTCTCAGTTTTAACCCATACATACGTGCCCTAGCACCCGTCTCGGGTTTTGAGCCGTCCGTGTACCAGCTAAAGGAACCAGGAGGAAATTCCCGTCCTTGTGCTCCCCACACTGTACCATGCCGAATTTCGCCTCACGTATCTATGAGATATTTTAACTTTATATGGTGCGTTCTCATATCAAGTATGTAGCCTCCTATATTATCAATTAAATTCGTATGCTCTATTCCTCTACGTAAGTTGTACTCCGAGTTATACAATCTATGAAGTCACAGTAAGCCACCCCACAAATCACACAATAAATAGGAGGGGGGGGGGCAATCTATTGCAACGGAAGGCGTTGTTCTCATTGCCCCCATAATGCCTAGACAGATAAGCCTTTGCATCTTGCCTAATTTAATTTGGTAGTTTCTTGTTTAACTTTGAGCCACCACAAGAGGGCTGCATATGTAAGTGCAGGTCCAACCAGCCTGTTGTACAGCCGGTGAACCTTGCTACGTCTGCCACCCCAGAATTTGAGGAAGCTCGTCTAACTACCGCCAGAATATTTCCGCTTTTCTGACAACGTTCTCAATGTGTTCCAGGTAAGCTTAGAGTCTAAAATAACTCGTAAATTGTTTACCTCTCCCGACATACTGTTCTGTCCATCTGGGTACTCTGCATTCGTTGTTTGACTGTGTTAACAAATTTCCCTTAGACTAGGCTGACCAAGTCATCCGCTCAGCCCGGGGATGAGTACCTTTTATTTCTAATTATACAAGGGGGTATTGATAAGTACTTAGTCTACCATATAAAACGCAACAATATTTGAAAACAAAATTTTATTTATTCAACATAATCTCCTTTAAGTCTTATACATTTAGCAGAACGTTGATAAAGTAACTCTAAACCATTTAAAAAAAAGTCTTTGTCTTGGTCTGCAAACCACTCCTCAACAACACATATTGCTTCGTCATTTGTCGAAAATCTTTCAAATGTTTTTTGAGTTTTAGGAACACATAATAGTCTGACGGTGCTAAATCCGGAGAATAGGGCGGGTGGTCAACCAATTCAAAACCAATTTTATCAATTTTTTGCAGTGTAATCAACGACTTGTGAGCAGAGGAGTTGTCTTGCAGAAAGAGCACACCTCTGGCAAGTTTTCAGCGGCGTTTTCCCATAATTTTCTTACGTAACTTAGTTAGTAACTCAGTATAATATGCTCCCGTGATAGTTCTACCCCGTTCCAAATAATCTTTCAGAATTATCCCATCCTTGTCCCAGAAAACTGAAGCAAGAATGTTGCCAGCCGATTTTTGAACACGGATTTTTTGGGTCGTGGAGAATCAACACTCTTCCACTGTTTGGATTGCTCTTTAGTCTCTGGGTCATAGTGATGGCTCCACGTTTCGTCCATAGTAACAAGCCGATGCAAAAAGTTTGAGGAATCTTCTGCAAAACGGCGGCAGATTTCCTTTGACATTGTCAATCGAACGCGCTTCTGATTAACGTTCAAGCATCTTGGAATCCATTTGGCTGAAAGCTTTCTCTATACAAGCCGTAATGAATGATGTGACACACACGTTCATAGGAAATGTGCAATGCTTCTGCAGTATTCTTAATCCCGACACGTCGATTTTCTAAAATCATATCATGGACGGAATCAATGTTTTCCGAAGTGGTCACCGAAATTGGTCTTCAAGGGCGGTGCTCATCTTTCACATCTGATCTTCCTCTTTTATATTCCGCAACCCAGTTTTTAATAGTGGCGTATGAAGGACACTGATCACCTAAGGTTTCTATCATATCAGCAAAAGTTTCTTTGCCCGATAACCCTTTCAAAAATAAATACTTAATAACTGACCGAAACTCGATTTTTTCAAATTCTATCTTTTTCTCTGACATGCTGTTTTCAACAATTCACAGTTTGTTAACCGTTCAGCTTATGGATGTCAAACTTTGAAAACTTATTTATAAAACATCATAGTTGTAACCATAGCAACCATATTCACTTTTCTTTACTAGAATCTTTCCAGACTAACTTGATATCAATACCCCCTCGTATATGCTCGCATTGATATCAGAATTGGCTCCGCACTATCATCTTGGCGATCTATTAGAGCTGGAGTACCTCAAGGCTCGGGCTGGGGCCTACTCTATTCAACATTTTCACTCATGATATTATAGAACCTGCTGGTATCCAAGTTACGATGTTTGCGGATGATACTGCATTAATAGCTCAAGATGATAATTTGGAGTACACTGTTACCAAATTGCAAGACGGCCCCAATCGATTACTAAAGTGGTTCAAAAAATGGTGTTTAACAATTAATGCAAACAAAACAGAAGCCAAAGTTTTTAAACTAAGGCGATATGAAACGCCAAATCAACTAAAAATTAATGAAAAAAGTATTGAGTGGAAAGCTGCGGACAGTGCGGTTAGATATCTGGGCATTTATCTGGACAGAAGACTTTCCTGGGGCTATCATATCAACCGTAAATTGAACGAGGCTTATTCGCGACTGGCTATGCTATACCCTATCTTAAATCGAAAAAGTTTGTTAACAATTGTGTGTGTGGTTTACTATTATACAATTCTATTTTGAGATCAATAATTACTTATGCGTGCCCGACTGGGAATAACGCATCACAAATATAAATAAGAAAACTACAAGTGTTCCAGAACAAAGTGCTGCGAATTATATCAAACGCCGAGTGGTTTGTCAGAAACACTCAAATTCATTATGAACTAAATCAGCAAACGATCGATGAGTTCATTATAAAAACTTGTGTGACATTTTATAAAAAACTTAAAGTTATGTCCAAGTGCGAAAGCGCATCAATTAGGTAAGAAAAATATACATAAGATTTAAATGTCGACTACCCCAAGACTGCTTTGCGGCAATTTCCTATAAATTATATAGTAAAAATCTAATTGCATTTGTACCTAGTGATTAACAATTATTCATAAAATTATTTCACTGTACTATTGTCAGTTTCAATGTTAATGCATTAATGTTATGTTTTATATTCAGAACTATAAATAGCATACTAATGCTGAATTGGTTTAACGTAATAAAAAAAAATATGTCGCATTACTGTGCAATTAACAGGCTTCAGTGGTTGATATACAAATAAATAATTAGATGATTAGTTAGCAGTTACGCATATTAACAAAGTCTTTCATTTACATCTCATTACGTGATGTTATGAAAGTTAGTGAAACAATTAACACCAATGATGTATATTATGGGACTTTTAAAATTAAATATAATGAAACTATTACTATGATATCATTTAATAGTTAGAAAATCTACCAGTTATATCCAGTTGTTGTAACTGTACAAATCAGTGAAATTTGAACTATTTTCTTTGAAGAACATAATACTCCGATTATCTTAATTTTCTACTTGACCCTTAAGTTTATAGACAACTGGACAACTAGGACACATACGCTAGGACGATTGCGGGAATTGTGGTTTTAGGCCTTAGCGTTTCAGTCTTAATTACGACCGTCAGCTTCTCTATAGCATGTCACAATGCGCAAGGAACGGGAAGTGCATACCGATTGACGGTCTGCACTACGAACACAGGATAAAAAAACATTTGGATCCATGCATCTTGACGTTTTTAATATTAGTCATAGCTACGTAGATGCGAGGGGTTTAATTATTTACCACCTTAGCATCAATTACGACTTTAATTTGACAGCTGCCTCACAGTTTCATGGAATTTGCGTTTTTTTTTTAAATTAGAAACTAAAATAATAACAGTAATATTGGTATGAATGTCTATGAAATACACGAGAAAGTACAAATTATTAAATGGCTTTATAGTAGTAGCTCGTTAAATGCAACAAGATTTATTTGCAGTAACGTTCGAAAATCGACCTACCCCATGTACTAATATAATACATCGAATTTTGAGGAACTTTGAAGAACACGGTTCTAGAAATGTTACTCAAGATACTGTTTCTTTTTCTCGTTCACACACTACCGTATCGTTCCTATAAACTATCGAAATCCCAACAAATTTATCCAAATGCCCAAACTAGACGAAAGGAATTTTGTGAGAACATAATTAAAAAAACGTGAATTTCTTAAGCACAATTCTATTCACCGACGAATGCATGTTTCCAATAAATGAATCAGTATTTTGATATGCTGCAAAACGAATTCGTTGCTGCTTTGCGTCAAGTTCCGGGGATCAGACTGGATGAAATTTGGTTCCAACAAGATTGTTGCCCTACCCACAATATGTTAGCCGTACGTGAATACTTAGCAAATACCTACATTTCCTAATCATGTAATTGGAACCATAAGCACAATTTCTTGGCAGCCTAGATCCCCGAACTTGTCACTTCAAGATTGATTAGGGTGGCCTTACATTAAGTCGAAAATTTATGGATTTGAAGAAGACATAACTACCATACTGGACGAACTGCGAATTAAAATTCAGGATGCATTTGCAACTATTACCCCACAAATGCTTGCTAATGTGAGAACCGGATTTTACTCTCGCTCGGGCTACTATTTGGCAGACAGGGGCAATTTATTCGAACACTTATTGTAAATAATATCTTGTGTCAGTTAAGCTCTTAGAAGTGCTATTATGTTGATTATTTAGTTGACTTTAGCTTAAAAATGTTGTTTCCTTTGTCCATTATTAATTGATTTTATTTCATTCGCTTTTTTATGTTGAAATACGCATAAAGCGACAATAAATACCTGTTGAAATTGTCTATTATTATTATTATTAAAATATAAATATGAATTTCAACGAAGTAAGGCAAGAAACAATTATGCAACACTAAGTAAGAAAAACAACAAAACTTTCAGACTATCTTGTTAATATTTTAAAGATCATTCAGTTGCGTAATTATCTAACAAAGCATATTAGAAGTAAGCTTATGATATGGTAAACTTAAAATGAATGGTTCATATAATCCGGTAATATTAACAAAACCAGTTTTTTGTGAACATCTCTTTTGGTAAATGCGTTTATCGCAAGTTGTAGTGCAATTTTTATCTGAAAATCGATTTACTGATGAATAACTCAGGTACGGATACCTAGTTTTATACTAGTTTGATCTAAACCTGTCAAGCATATTGGAAGAGATTAAATAAAACTTGTTTGTTGTTTGTAAAATTTGTTTGACCAATTCCACAAAACGCTTTTGGGATTTGATAACACAAATTTATTACGTAAACAAAGATAAAGCAACAGCATTTCGAACATTATGTTATTAAATTGTTTCTATCTTTTATGGAGAACTAACCTTTAGACATATTAAAAATGATAAACTCAAAACAGTGGTCAATAACTAAACAAATATGTTCACATTCCTACTATTTTACAGCCAGGAATAGGATTTTTTACATCAATGCTTAACAGGTTTTATCTTATATTAGAATGCCTGTACAAATTCATATATTCTATGCAGGTATAGAGTAAAATTGCATACGAATTTACTTGTAAACTACGAAGTGCTTAAAATTACTTTTAAAACAATGTCTGGTTGGTTGTAATATTTGCAGTTCTTGAATTACATAACATTCTTCGTGCTTCATTCCTATAAATCATGGGGCGTCTGCGGGAGACGTTTAGATGACAATGTTAACGTAGTAATAAGGTTGTCACCCTTATACATATTATATATAAAATATAAATATTTAACACTTTTTGACGCCCTATATATTAAATAAAAATCGTTTAAGCCGCCGATTGACTCGCGGTTTGTCTAATTTTACCACAGGATAATAGTAATAAATAAATACACTATTAACAACCTAAAAAAATTACATAAATGGAACAAGATACAAAAATAAAGCGCGTTTTGTTAAAATTTACAGCAGAAAGCAATCAGAAATGCTAGAAAAGAACAGCATATTATGTGGGTCAACGACAGCCTTGGAATTTTAAAGACTTGTCTTAGATCAATCTGTAATTATAAAGATGTCATACATCAATAATTGACAGTTTCCATTTCATATTTTCATGGGTTATTTAAATATTTAATAGAAATTTAAAATTACCACTTCATTTTGCCAGTGTTTGTCTGTACTTTTAGTTAGCTATATTCAAGATTACATTGCCATCTCAAATGTTCTGTGGTCCCTGTGGTCGAAGTAGTGAGGATATGTAGTTATGGGCTGTGTAAATACGTGTATGAAAGTGTTCAAAGAGCAGTGTATATAATAAATAGAAGACCCATGTCACGACTACAAAATGTAACTCCAGCAGAAGTTTGGTAAGTATACAACAAAGCCAAATGTTCATTTGTTGCATACACATTTATAGAACAAAGTAAATTCAGCATATTACGAAAGATATTGAAAATGTTAACCATTGTTTTCTAAATATAAATGCATTCTGTTCTTAAGATTTTCAAACACATACACCAGGGGTAAGTTCATCTACATTTTATGAAGTAGCATTTTCTAAATCTTCTAGATACTGTCGTCTATTACTAAAAATATTTAGGAACTGCAAGATCGGGGGACCTTGATGGAAACAAATGTCTACTAATTAACCGATCGCTATAAAATTCCTATAAAAATTGTATGACACGATTAGCAGTATGTACTGTAGTATTGTCCTGCTGGAAATAACCATTTCTCATGTCATCATCATGAAGTTCATTGAAAAAGGGGGTTAAGATATTCTGAAGATAGTAATCGGCAATTATATTTTCAGCAAAAAACTTATAGACTACCTATTCATCTTCTTCAAACAGCGATCCATAAACCGATCTTTTGTAGATGTAACAGTGTTTCCTCAAACACATGCAGATTATCTGTTGCCAATATTCTCATATTTTGGCTGTTACCTACTGAGGTGAAACCACGCTTCATCGCTGAACCAAGTAAGATCAATTTCTTGGCTTAGTTTTCTGATCGATTTAGAAGGATTTGCTTCCATGATATCCCTAACATTATCAATAACTTCTGCAGTTCTTTTTACAGGTCTTCCTGATCCCTTTTTCTTTTCAGTGCTTCCAGTTTCTCTAGAATTATTCACAATAATCTTGCCAGTTTGATAGAAATTGTTATAAGTGAAGTTTGCAGCTTCATGTAGATAACGCTGTTGAAATTCTGTGAAACAGGCTTGAAATGAATATTGCCATTCATCATTTTCATTCTTTGCACCATTCTGAAAATAAGATTCTCATATGAAAATGTTATGTTCCACTGTTAACATCTTTTAATTCACAGTATTGTAGTTTGCAATTGTAATGACTTCTACTGCAATCAGTTAATTAAATAAATAATCTAATAAAATTATAACGTAAACTGCCAATTATTAATGTATGTCGTCAATCTAAGACAAGACTTTAACATTCCAAGGGTGTCTTTGACTTGGGTTCTTATTGCTCTCACAGTATTAGAAACAGATCTTATTTATCTCGTCAACCAAACATTCTACTACTATCCAGCATAGTTATTATTAGTTGCGGATTTACGTAATATGTGGTCCCCAGCACTTTTCTAACATGTGGTGCCCGGAAGCCTTAAACTGTTAAACAAAACAATGTGACACCACAAAGTTTATTACGTAATACTAGAGAGCGATCGTACGAAAATTAATTAGAGTAACTTGTGAATGTAAAAACGAATGTCCTAACCCCATGATTATGATTTCGTGACGCTACTCCGGAATAAGTAAATACAATTAGGTTATAAACTGCCAATATCAAATAATTAAAACGTAAACATTTAATAACTTCAAAATAATGTTTTTTTTTGCTCTAACAAATAGAAAAATTTATGGTTGAGGCTTATTTCTGTAATGGCCAAAAAGTTGTTGCTGCGTTTTAGTATTCGATTGTACGAAGGATTGACTAGCACTAGTTTTACTCTTCAGCTATGCACTCGATACAGTTATTTGGAAAAAAACCGACTGGCGTAACAAGAAAAAAAGATAGCGGAATATAGAAAATATTTAGAAAATTAGAGAAACTTTCCTAAAAATTGTTTCCCAATAAGCTTCCTTATGGAACTTGTCAGTTCTTAACGAAAAAGGATCTGCACATGTTCCCTTACTGCCCGACTGCTTTGCACAAGCTTCTACTACCCGGATATCAAAAACGAGTGGAGTTTTGTGGTTGGTTTCTGAACATCAACGGCTATATGTCGGACCAAACTCTCTTCTCAGGTGAATCATGGTTTCACATAAACGGTTATGTAAATTCGCAGAATATAAAAATGTGGTCAACAGAAAATCTATGTTTTTACCTTGAGGAAGAGCTTCACTTAGAGGAAGTGATGTGTGGATGGGGTTTAAGCGGAAGACGATTAGTTGGCCCAATATTTTTCAATAACACATTGACTGTGCAGAGATATCGTGAGGCAATTCTTCAACCTTTCATCAATGCATTACATGACGACGAATTGCAAAATTAATGTTTGCAACAGAACCATTTCTGTGACGTTATTACATTTTTACCATTTAATGTTTTGACATAGACAGTGATTTTCCATTCAGATTAAGAATTATTGTTTTATTTTTGTGAAAAAAATTCTCATCTAAACATATTACAAAATCCACTACGTACTGGTAATTATGTTTTAAAGAAATTACTGAACAAACTAATCAAAATTATGTAGTTAAGATATCTATGCTTAAATTTCAAGGTATTACAAAGTCGAGTGTTAACAAACTGACTTCGAAGATGTATTCTTTTGCTTTAATAATGGGATGTTCGTAAATTTCTTTAACCGAAATTACTGCCATTATTAATTAGAATGAAATTGCACTCGTTTTGTAATTTTTATCATGTTACATAAAAATTACGAAAGATGAAAGATTAAAGCTTGTACCAAATATTATTCTAAAAACAACCTAGGAGTTAACCTTTATGCTTACTATCTGTTTAAAATGATAATGAACCCTATAAAACAGGATCCAAATCTAAGACAGATAGTCATTTTTTAAGAAAGGCCGCAACAATGATGAAAACTTTAGTGATTTTGGGTGTTCTTTTCGCCTACGCACAGGTAACTCTATTTAGCTACTTATTAGTTGATTTTTGCCACCTTAAATGATCAAATATATGGTTCCTGAAACAAAAACCTAAATTTGTAGTAAACATGAAATTACAAAATGATTTTTTAAGCTACGTATTTTATATGATTTATTGTCATAAACAAACTCGAACATAAATGAGTTTCGATAAATTCGTGATTTTTGTCCTATAAGAAAATTGAAATTTATACACAATATCATTTATGCAGAGGTGTGTCGCCAACTTGCTTATTAAATGTTGATTATCAAGAGTGTTTCAAAAATTTCTCCTATGTTCCCTAAGGTGATGGAATGGAATGAAATTCTAAATAAAATTTCAAATACAGTCAATCGTGTATATATCGAACTCTTATGCTACCAAATTCAAGCAAATATTATCGCTTCTGAAATTGTTCAATTAGTAAAATATTTATCCTACAAAATTTTGCAAGTAAAATTAATCCCTCATCATATTTTATTTTAAAGGCTACCTCTGAACCTGTAACAGTTAAAGAAGCAGTCGTCCGTGCATTTACTGCCTGTGTCCAAGAAAAAAGCCTTGATGTCGATAAAATTAAAGGCATCATGAAGAATGATATCCTCCCAGAAGACAATGCCGAATTCACCGGTTTCTTCATTTGCTACTGGAAAAAACTTGGAGTTATCAAGGCTGACAACACTTTCGATGACCTCTTCATTAAAACTTCGTACCCTCACTTGATTAAAGAGAAGTACCCAAGCATTAGCGATGAAGCTGCCCAAAACCTTGCAGCAGCTGCCGTCGACCACTGTCACGATACTCCAAAATCTGATGACATTGGTGTTAAAGGAATCCAGTATCGTAACTGTTTGGGCCAACACATTCTAGACTCACAAGCTTAATGGAAGTTTCATTCTATAAATAGATTAATAAAAATAAACCATAATTGAAATAGTAAATGTAATTTTATTTTTGCTCAGGTATACCAGAATTTTTACTGAATTATAATTTCAAAATACCGTTACCTACAATGTGTATTTACAGGAGAATAGAAGCCGTGACAAATATTTTCCCACTAAACAAAAATTATCCACATAAGTTTGATAATGTATGTCTCTCATGCCTTAGTACTTACTACGTACCGATAACTACAGATAATCTAATTAGGAGGGTACATAATCAGGTAAGTGCAAGCACAGAGTACCTGTTATGCACAGAGTTAGTCTTCTCCGTTTTACCGTCACTGCTGAATGTTCCTGAGTCAAGTCTTGGCACTCTTAACATGCGAAATATTGAATTAAACTTACTGTGTATAGCCGGACGAAGACAAAGTTTTGCAGGTCCGTTAGGGACGTTTTTTCGGGTCTAGACCACAACGGCCACCGGTCACAACGGCCCCCCGGAAGTTTGGCCGTTGTGGTCTAGATAGTAGGTGGCCGTTGTGGTCGAGGTGGCTGTTGTGGTCAAAAGGAGAAGTGGCCGTTGTGACCATGGTGGCCGTTGTGGTCTAGATAGTAGGTGGCCGTTGTGGTCGAGGTGGCTGTTGTGGTCAAAAGGAGAGGTGGCCGTTGTGGACACGACCACAACGGCCAAACTTCCGGGTGGCCGTTGTGACCGGTGGCCGTTGTGGTCTGCTCCCGTTTTTTCAATCGGAGTGTTGCCACATGTCATACGAGTCGTAATGTACGTAGAATTTCCCGCAATTTAGAATTATGTTACTTGGCGAATTTAGAAATGCTTCTATGCCATCATCAACTTATGGCCTAAAGAAAGCACATTTGCTCTTCAAATGAACGTTCACTATTAGCACAGAGTACCTAATTGTGTATTCTATACTATTGACAATTTATACGATTTTAGGAAATTTCAAGAAACGTACCTTCGTTTATCTTGGAATACAATAGGTACTCTGCGGTACAAGTACATTTTTGTGCAACAAAATATCTTTTCCGTGTTCACCAGTTAATATTTACATATTAATAAATTCTTGGGATCAAACTATGTGTATTATTTAATCACATTTAATTTAATTCATCATTTTCCGCTCTAAGTAAGTTAAGATGGGCAAAAATAGGTTTACAAGTACTGAATTAAACGACTTTTAAATGTACACTGCCCTATTTATATTCCAGATATAGTTTCGTTCAAGTTATATCGTTATTGCCTCACCGAAGGGTACCTGCTAATCCCTGGTTAACATTTAACGAAGACCCGGCGTTAGGAATTTCATTTGAAAGTTCAACATTTTCAAATATCCGTTTTAATTAGGTATAAATATTTAATTACGCTTTTTAATAATAATAAAATTACAACATATCATAGCGAACGGCTGTCATACGGTATTCGTAGTCCAGCACAATCAGCGCTAGTCAATAGTTGGTTGGGTAGACCAATATACTGGCATATGCAACCGGTCATGCTTCATGCAACATCTTTGACAATCGTAAACCTTGTAGTGGAACTTTTTCTCTGTTCGACGGGTTAGGTTATCCTCCTGCCCGACATATGTGCAAAGAGGGCTCACAGAACCTACTCATTGTAGGAAATTAACAGGCCATAGGCCTATATACAGGAGAAGAAGAAGACGACATAGAGTTATTTGTACATAAAAACATAAAATATACTATTTTCCTGGCGTATCTGTTTTACACTGACAAGAATTATCTGTCAAACTTTTCTGTACAATATCGTGGGAGTCATACAAAGTTTCGCCTAAGTAACATATATTTATATTTTCTTGACGATAAGTTTTGATGTTTTTGAGATACTCGCGGCGCTATGCTTGTAATCTGTTTCGTTCCATAGTACCTTGGCGCCTATGTACAGTTTTATATTTAAATCACATAAGTTTAATAATTCCTAGCAATGTACTTTCGGAACATTTTGTATTGTTACAGTACCTATAATCTTCAATCAATCTTTGATTTAACAATTTTACCGAAAGCAAGCAATTTTCCTGGTACATTTGATATTTATTGCCGAATTAAATGTTCACTATCAGTCCACGGTGTCCACATTTTTAAATGCAGTAGAAATAAGTATCTACTTCGCACCGAAGTTCATCAACAACTGGTTTGCCCTGTTTACCTCTTACGATTGAAAATTATGTAATTAAGACAGACAATAAGGCAACGATTTTATCTAATCTCTGAAAAGTAACTTATTACTCATGCAAGCTAATTAAGAAAGCTAATTTTGATACATAGTCTACCAGGTTTAACGTAAATAACAATATAGTTCAACTAAATAGGGTGATCTTAAATTGTAAATTAAAAACAGAAAATTTAAGGTTCTTGCTTGAGTCACAACCCCTAGGTATCCACAGTCTCTTCACAATATGTTATTTACCTGAATGCGGCCGGTGTTTTAAGCCGAGTTACAAGTAGCTTGTAAATCTTTTTTCTACAAGTACCTTTTTAAAGCGGATAAGGGTTAATTTGAAGTAAGACTATATTTGGAAACTTTTTTACGATTGATGTGCTACAGCAGTCATGGCGAACATATGGCAAACGTACCAGCGGTGGCACGTACGAAAATTTTTGTAGCACATGAAAGATTTACAGGTGACATCATTTTATACCCTTCTAAATGATTCAATTTTTTGTTGTAATATGTTTGTTATAATTTGCACAAGTTAAATTTTGTTTTAAATGTAAGAAACTAATCAACAAATACTCCCTGAGAACACCCAATAGATATTCCTAACAAACTCCCAAAAGAAATGAATAGATATTTGGTACAAAGTGGTAAATGCATACTTTTGTATTGATGGCCGTCGTAGAGAAGAAGTTTAATTTGCAGAAATATGATGTAGCAAATTGCACCAAACACTTTATAGCTTTGTCCGCAAGAACAGGGTATTCTTGCATTCTTTTGGTCCAAAATTGATCTGGGAAAAAAAGCCAAGTTTCAACATTCCGTCACGTGATATTTTAATAAGTTTCTTATTCATGTTTGGAGAAATAGTCAACGAACTGTTGTTTTAAATTGTGCAAACTAACTTGCATATCTGCAAACACCTGCTGAGAATGTATCATATTATCATCCTTAACTAAGTCTTCCGTGAGTTCTCGAACGCAGTGAAATGAATCAAACGTCTTGTTTTAAATTGAAGTAGACCAGACACAAATTTCTTTATAAATCCGTGAATTATGTCCGTGGCTGTTATTATGTTAATTTCGCAGCTTTGTAAACTGCTATTCAGAGTGCTTAAGTGTTCGAAAATACCAGCATGGAAAGCCAATGGGAATTGGAAAACATGTTCTCATATTCCGGTTTCTTATCTTGCAGATTTATCAAAAGTTCTTTTTACTTCCGTGTGATAAAAACCCATGTCTCCACAAACATTTCGATACATACGATTCTGGAATGATTTTCCCTTGATGGAAATTCATTTCAAAAAGTAAAGATTTTGACGCAATAACTTCTCGATGTAAAAAACAGTGTAACCGTGTAGCATTTTGCATTATCTATTTTAATCTAACAATAAGACCAGATCCATGTCTTAACATAGCCTTAGCGCCATCGGTGCGTATAGCAAAACATTTAGCCCAATCAATCTTGTACATATCAGTACCTTGTATGAAAATGTGGAATAGACATTTTTCGGGGGTATTGGCCTCTAAGATCTTTTATTTTGTACTCTAAGTACAAAATAAAAGATCTTCTGTAGTACCATGCCCATTATTTTATCTTACAAATGCTATAAATTGGGCACAGTTAGAAATATTCGTAGATTCGTCCATCCGTAATGAGAAGTACGTGCACTTCTTAATATTTTCAACAACTTATGTTGGAATATCTTCTGTGGGTAGAGCGGTATTGCTTTCAGCTTGTTAGCCTTTTTTTAACAACCATTATTTGCACCATTTCAACAGCTGTTGGTAAGATCTTCAGCAATTTTATGTGGCTTACTGGTTTTGGCAAAGCGAAATGCAACTCGACAACTTGATAGTAGTTCTTTTCCATTAGTAGTAGTAGTAGTAGTAGTTGCTGATGTAAAACTGGCTTGCTCCTTTTGGAACGAGTTTAGCTTTCTTTCAAAGTGTTCCACAGGCTTCTCTTTTTTGTCTGAATGTTTGGTATTTTAATGTCGAAATAGCTTTGATGGCTTTATACTTTCTTCTGACAACACTTTTCGACAAAGTATCCACTGGGGTTTCTGGGAAATAACGGTAAAACCATATTTGAGATATTCATCGCTGTACAATCTATTTTTTTTGTATTCTTGTCATTACCAGACGGGGAAGGTTCTAGCGACCGTTTTAAAAATTTATCTATTTTTAACAAAACGAGTATAGCTCGTGCTTAATGTTAAATATTTGTTATAGAGTTATTGCACTCAACACACAGTCAGCAGTACAGCATACAATTTTGAAATGATGACTAATCTTATCGCGGTCCGCTGCCTGTACAGGGTAATTCATTAGTCTCTTTACAAACTTTGGCAATGAAAACTAGATGTAATTCAATGAAGAAATGTTCTGATGAATGTAGGTTCTATCTTTCATTGTTAAGAACTTATAGGGTTCTTAAAATAATAATCTCTTTGAACACTAAATTATGTTGAAAAAACGTAGTAGCCATGGGTTAGCATGACAAAAGTTAGCTAGTAAATAACAATTATGTATTAAAAATAGTTTGTTTATGTCTAAAATTTCTGTCACGGTTTGTTAAAAGTTATACTTGTGTACCTAGCAAGGAATCATCCATTTTCTAACGAAAAATATGCGGACATTGTTTTTATCTATGGCAGTGGCGGCTCGCGGCTAAAAAAAATAGGTGAAGTGCTATTATAATATCCCTAATAATAACAAATAGAAAAAATATAATTATAATTTATAATGTCAACTTCCTAGTTTTTATAGCCCAAGTCTATCCTTCTGTCCTTTAACGCAGCAAAATTATTTATTATGTCTTCGTAAAATGGTCGACTTTTTATTAATTCTAATGAGAGTTTATTTTTAATTGAAATATTTGCCAAAGAAGAACGCCTATCTTGAGATGCATTTGCAACTGCATTTCTCAAGTACGTTTTTATTCGTTTATGGCAAGAAAAACTTCTTGCCACTGATGCACTTGTCGACGGAATAGTTAATATGAAGCAACAGAATTTGTAGGCTTCGGTAAAACTTTTTTTGTGTTTATTGAGATTTTCTCGTAATTCTTGAGTCTGTAGATTGCGGTAATTTTCATCGGTATAAAACAGATTTAATTCTTTTTTGAGACGATGACTTTTTGTAAATATTTTGCCGTAAAGTTGACCTAAACT
Organism: Limonius californicus; assembly: GCA_014611495.1. NCBI lineage: Eukaryota > Metazoa > Arthropoda > Insecta > Coleoptera > Elateridae > Limonius > Limonius californicus. Next base: position 14,620 of record JABXWE010009383.1, on the reverse strand, counting down.
TTCAAATGCTTTAGACGGAAAACACAAATCATATTGTTCGAATTACCGATTTCGTAGTATCAGCCAAAGCTATGAATTGTAACTTATCGCAGCCTTGAAACCTTATTTTCATTTCCATTACAATGTGATCCAGTACTTCATAAAGCAAAATTCTATATTTTCTTCTAATGTCATTATTTGTAAGGCTAGCGTATTTCCGCTTGGGGCGCTTAGAAATATCGATTTATGTTATTCTATTTGCTTAGGTTTTTCGAAAAGTGTATCAAAGAAATCATCATTCCTTTTCCTCTTTAATATCTCAATAGTTTTATTTATTTATGTAAAACAAAAATTAATATTCAATAATTTCTTTTGGAGAACATCAAATAATATCTCAGCGAGAGAGAAAATATCATTACTACAGCTAAGAATGTGAATTCAAAATCGTTGAAACCGTTTAAAAACCGACGGTCAAACTCGCATATGAAATTCAGCGGCTATTTACGACTGAGCTCTTCACTTGCGCGATTGACCGGGAACCAATTGTAGATATTGACGTAGCCGTTACCATGGCAACGGAGGTATAAGTGCTGAGTTAAAATACGTTTGAGGCTTATTCTTCACTACAATTGCACGAGTGTTGTAGATAAGATTTTTTTATGGTCACTGTGTACACGCTCGATGGACTGCATTTAAAATTTAAATTTCAAATACAAGGAAACCAGAAAAATGTGATGTGTGTGGTGCCCGGTAGCTAAACTGTTAAATAAACAAATGAGACATCACAATAGTAATTTACGTTAATTAAGTCCGGGAAGTGATTTATTACGGTACGACTTAGATGTTTATAGACAAGGCGACGAAGGAGCCGAGTCGAGAATGTCTAAACGAGTACCGTAATAATAACTTCACGGACGTGTATCATACTACGTATTAGTTCATACTGTTAACGATTTTAAATAAAAAGCAAAATTAAAATTTTAAATGTCATATTGGACAATAGGCAATGTTGTAACGTTGCGGCCCGCTGCTCATGCGAGACGCGAACGTTTCAAAATTTGTTAACCTGGGTAGGCTCTGGAGTTGTCCAGAATTCAATTACACGGGCTTGAAAAACAATAAATTTTATTATCACTGGTTTAACTATATGTACAAAATATTTGTTAAATAAATAAAAGCAATTCTAATGTATAAAGAAATCAAATAAATCCTGGGTACGCCATTGTGTATGACCAAATCAAAGAAAATCCTGGATACGCCACTGGGTTTCGGGTAGTTGCAGTGTTTTGTTCCTTCCGGGTCAGTGGAACTGCTCACAGCTGATCGTGGTACGTCACTCTTTCTGCAGTGAACCAAAATGGCCGACACGTACACCTGTATGCGAGCAACACAAACACTCAAATTAATTTTATTTTCTGCGGCCAACGGAACGAAATTCTCTTGTGTTTGGATCAACAGAATACGGGATTAGTGATCGTGAATTGCACCATTTACAGCGTAAGAATATGTGCTTTAATGAACTCAACTGCGGTCGGTTCCAGGCAAGGTTCACCAGTGCTTCAATCGCCGCACGTAGCTTACAGAATAGACAATCTGAATGTATGAATTGCAAAAATTTATGTTATTCTATCTTCAAACAGGTGATTTATAAGTAAATCATTGCTCCTGGAAGTCACTCAATCTACGCGATTCGTAACAGTGCAGTTTAGTACAAATAAATTTAACTTTGTTTCGCTTTGCTTATTACTATTATAATATTCTGACTTTTATATTCAAAATTTCGGGTACACGGATAATTCTCTAATTAACCGACTAAAATTCTCCAGCCTTTCTAAGAAGAAAGGGGTTTAATTTTCCCCACAGGTTTGCACTAAATGCTCTGCGACAAAATCTGTGGATCGCTTTGAATTGTTCAAAATGCTCCAAATCAATTCAAAATTCACTAACGGGACTTACAAGAATTTGGCGCTTCGTGAAATTGCTCCACGAATCAAGACAAACCTTGTACAGGGTGTTCAACTAATAACAACAGAGGGTATTACAGTTTGGATACGTCGCCAATTCGAACACTGGCCCTCCAAAAAATAATATCCTTTATACAGAATTATTTATTGCTGTTCTACGATTCAAACACCGGAGAACGACCAATAAACATGTCTGCACAGGGAAAACGTACTACAGGGCACACAAATAAACGAGCAAAGCAAGTCAAATGTTTATATCTACTAACTTTACTGTTAAAAATGTCCTGACAATCCCAACGTTTTCGAACGGCGGTACGCTTGAATAAATTGACCCCAACAGCCACGTACGATCGCCGGGCACTGGATCGCTTCGCTTCGGACTCGGTCAGTGGAAAATCAAAATAATTAAAATCGGGAATAAAACGGCAAAACACTGGAAAATTATGAATTCACTTTTAGGTAAGTATCAGGAATTATTAAACGGATTTCTACTAGACTGGTTATTTACAGGAACGGATTTTTAACACTGGAACCTTTAAGAATACTCTTAAAGAAGGCTGCGGAATATTTCTGACTTTTGATGAAATCAAGAGCCAGGAAATAAAGATAATACAAATGGTCGCGCGTGCGGTTTTATACAAGCCATTTCCCACTTCCGTCATGCGCGCTCCCCTCTCTGCCGGGAAAGGGACGCTTGTTCTGGAACATTTTACGTCACGGTGCTTACAGATGTATGTTATTCGAGCCTTTATCTTCAAAATGTTGAAAATTTGTGGACTTGGTAATTAAAACCAAATTATGCACTGGTCAACATTTTGGGCCCGTAACAATGTGTAATCATTTTATTAAAAAATAAATTGTTATTTTAACGGATACGTTCCTAAGTGACTTTGATTATTTAACAGAAACAAAAGTTACTAAGGTAACAGTCCGGTAAAGTAACATTACAGTACCTGGTACCGTAATGTGCCATTTCCTAGACTCAAATTAGTACCGTAAAGTCTACTTTACTTTACAGTATGAAATAAAGTTTATTCCGTAATACTAAGTTATAAACTGCTAATGTCAAATAATTAAAACGTAAACATTTAATAACTTCAAAATAATGTTCTTTTTGCTGTAACAAATAGAAAAATTTATGGTTGAGGCTTATTTCTGTAATGGCCAGAAAGTTGTTGGTGCATTTTAGTATTCGATGGTATGCAGGATTGACTAACACTAGTTTTACTCTTCAGCTATGCCCTCGATACAGTAATTTGGAAAAAAACGGACTGGCGTAAAAAAAAGATAGCGGAATATAGAAAATATTCAGAAAATTAGAGAAACTTTCCTTCAAGTTGTTTCCCAATAAGCTGACCATCCTTATGGAACTTGCTAGTTCTTAATGAAAAAGGATCTGCACATGTTCCCTTACTGCCCGACTGTTTTGCACAAGCTTCTACTACCCGGATATGCTACAGAAAATCTACATTTTTACCGTGAGGAAGAGCTTCACTCAGAAGAAGTGAAGTATGGACAGGTTTGAGCCGAAGACGATTAGTTGGCCCAATATTTTTCACGTTGACTGTGCAAAGATATCGTGAAGTAATTCTTAAATCTTTCATCAATGCATTACTTGATGAAGAATTGCAAAATGAATGCTTGTAACAGAACCATTTTTGTGACGTTATTACATTTTTACGATTTAATGTTTTAACACTGACAGTGATTTTCCATTCAGATTAAGAATTATTGTTTTATTTTAGTGCAAAAAAATCCCATCTGAACATATTACAAAATCCGCGACTGGTTATTATGTTTTAAAGAAATTACTGAACAAACTAATCAAAACTGTGTAGTTAAGATATCTCTGCTTCAATTTCAATTTATTGCAAAGTCGAGTGTTAACAAACTGACTTTGAAGATGTATTATTTTGCTTTAATATTGGGATGTTCCTAAATTTCTTTAACCGAAATTACTGCCATTATTAATTAGAATGAAATTGCACTCGTTTTGTAATTTTTATCATGTTACATAAAAATTACAAAAGATGAAAGATTAAAGCTTGTACCAAATATTATTCAAAAAACAACCTAAGATTTAACCTTTATGCTTATTATCTGTTTAAAATGATAATGAGCCCTATAAAACAGGATCCAAATCTAAGACAGCTAGTCATTTTTTAAGAAAGGCCGCAACAATGATGAAGACTTTAGTGATTTTGGGTGTTCTTTTCGCCTTTGCACAGGTAACTCTATTTAGCTACTTATTAGTTAGATTTTTGCCACCTTAAATGATAAAATATATGGTTCTTGAAACAAAAACCTAAATTTGTAGTAAACATGAAATTACAAAATGAATTTTTAAGCTACATATTTTATATGATTTATTATTATAAACAAACTCGAACATTAATCAGTTTCGATAAATTTGTGATTTTTGTCCTATAAGAAAATTGAAATTTATACACAATATCATTTATGCAGAGGTGTGTCGCCAACTTGCTCATTAAATGTTGATTATCGAGAGTGTCTCAAAAATTCCTCCTATGTTCCCTAAGGTGATGGAATGGAATGAAATTCTAAATAAAATTTCAAATACAGTCAAACTCTTATATATCGAATTCTTATGCTACCAAATTCAAGCAAATGTTATCCCTTCTAAAATGTTCAGTTAGGAAAATATTTATCCTATAAAATTTTGCAAATAAACTTAATCCCTCATCATATTTTATTTTAAAGGCTACCTCTGAACCTATAACAGTTAAAGAAGCAGTCGTCCGTGCAATTACTGCCTGTGTCCAAGAAAAAAGCCTTGATGTAGAAAAAATCAAAAGCATTATGAAGAATGATATCCTCCCAGAAGACAATGCCGAATTCACCGGTTTCTTCATTTGCTACTGGCAAAAACTTGGAATTATCAAGGCTGACAACACCTTTGATGACCCCTTCATTAAAACTTCGTACCCTCGCTTGATTAAAGAGAAGTACCCAAGCATTAGCGATGAAGCTGCTCAAAACCTTGCAGTAGCTGCCGTCGACCACTGTCACGATACTCCAAAAGCTGATGACATTGGTCTTAAAGGAATCCAGTATCGTAACTGTTTGACCCAACATATTCTAGACTCACAAGCTTAATGTTTCTTTCTTTAAATAGCTTAATAAAAATAATTGAAATAGCAAATGTAATTTTATTTTTGCTCAGGTATAACAGAGTTTTTACTGAATTATAATTTCAAAATACCGTTACAATGTGTATTTACAGAACAATAGAAGCCGTGACAAATATTTTCCTACTAAACAAAAATTATCCACATAAGTTTAATAATATATGTCTTTCACACTTTAGTACTTACTACGTACCGATAACTACAGATAATCTAATTAGGAGGGTACAATTTCAGGTAGGTATACACACACAGAGTACCTGTCATGCACAGAGTTAGTCTTCTCCGTTTTACCGTCACTGCTGAATGTTCCTGAGTCAAGTCTTGGCACTCTAACATGCGAAATATTGAATTAAACTTACTGTGTATAGCCGGACAAAGACAAAGTTTTGCAGGTTCCGTTAGGGACGTTTTTTCAATCGGAGTGTTGCCACATGTCATACAAATCGTAATGTACGTAGAATTTCCCGCAATTTAGAATGATGTTACTTGGCGAATTTAGAAATGCTTCTATGCCATCATCAACTTATGGCCTAAAGAAAGCACATTTGCTCTTCAAATGAACGTTCACTATTAGCACAGAGTACCTAATGGTGTATTCTATACTATTGATAATTTATACGATTTTAGGACATTTCAAGAAACGTAAATTTTGTTAATATTGCCCATACGAGAAAAATACCTTCGTTTATCTTGGAATACAATAGGTACTCTGCGGTACAAGTACATTTTTGTGCAACAAAATATCTTTTCCGTGTTCACCAATTAATATTAACATATTAATAAATTGTTGGGATCAAACTATGTGTATTATTTAATCACATTTAATTTAATTCATCATTTTTCGCTCTAAGTAAGTTAAGATGGGCAAAAATAGGTTTAAAAATACTGAATTAAACGACTTTTAAATGTACGTTGCCCTAGTTATATTCCAGATATAGCTTCGTGCAAGTTATATCGTTATTGCCTCACCGAAGTGTACCTGATAATCCCTGGTTAACATTTAACGATGACCCGGCGTTAGGAATTTCATTTGAAAGTTCAACATCTTTAAATATCCGTTTTAATTAGATATAAATATATAATTGCGCTTTTTAATAATAATAAAATTACAACATATCGGTTGCATAGCGAAGCACTGCGAACGGCTGTCATACGGTATTCGTAGTCCAGCACAATCAGCGCTAGTCAATACTTGGTTGGGTAGACCAATATAGTGGCATATGCAACCGGTCGTGCTTCGTGCAACATCTTTGACAATTGTAAACCTTGTAGTGGAACTTCTTTTCTCTGTTCGACGGGTTATGTTAGCCTCCTGCCCGACATACGTGCAAAGGGGGCTCACAGAACCTACTCATTGTAGGAAATTAACAGGCCATTGGCCTATAACAGGAGAAGAAGAAGACAACATAGAATTATTTGTACATAAAACATAAAATATACTATTTTCCTGGCGTATCTATTTTACACTGACAGGAATTATCTGTCCAACTTTTCTGTACAATATCGTGGAAGTCATACAAAATTTCGCCTAAGTAACATATATTTATATTTTCTTGGCGATATGTTTTGATGTTTTTGAGATACTGGCGGCGCCATGCTTGTAATCTGTTTCGTTCCATAGTACCTTGACGCCTGTATATAGTTTTATGTTTAAATCCCTTACGTTTAGTAATTCCTAGCAATGTACTTTCGGAACATTTTGTTACAGTCTAATCTTCATTCAATCTTTGACTTAATAATTTTACCGAAAGCAAGCTATTTTCCTGGTACATTTGATATTTTTTGCCGAATTAAATGTTCACTATCAGTCCACGGTGTCCACATTTTTAAATACAGTAGAAATAAGTATCTACTTCGCACAGAAGTTCATCAACAACTGCTTTGCCCTGTTTACCTCTTACGTTTGAAAATTATGTAATTAAGACAGACAATAAGGCAACGATTTTATCTAATCTCTGAAAAGTAACTTATTACTCATGCAAGCTAATTAAGAAAGCTAATTTTGATACATAGTATACCAGGTTTAACGTAAATAACAATATAGTTCAACTACATAGGGTGATCTGAAATTGTAAACTAAAACAGAAAATTTAAGGTTCTTGCTTGAGTCACAACCCCTAGGTATCCTCAGTCTCTTCACAATACGTTATTTACCTGAATGCGGCCGGTGTTTTAAGCCGAGTTATAAGTAGCTTGTAAATCCTTGTTCTCCAAGTACCTTTTTAAAGCGGATAAGGGTTAATTTGAAGTAAGACTATATTTGGAAATTCTCTTACGATTGATGTGCTACAGCACTCATGGCGAACGTATGGCACGCGTACCAGCGATGGCACGTACGAAAATTTTTGTAGCACATGAAAGATTTACAAGTGACATCATTTTATACCCTTCTAAATGATTTAATTTTTTGTTGTAATATGTTTGTTATAATTGGCACAGGTTAAATTTTGTTTTAAATGTAAGAAACTAATCAACAAATACTCCCGAAGAACACTCAGTAGATATTTCTAACAACCTCCCGAAAGAAATGAATATATATTTGGTACAAAGTGGTAAATACATACTTTTGTATTGATAGCTGTCGTAGGGAGAAGCTTAATTTGCAGAAATATGATGTAGGAAATGGCACCAAACACTTTATAGCTTTGTTCGCAAGAACAGGGTATTCTTGCATTCTTTTGGTCCAAAATTGATCTGGGAAAAGAAGTCAAGTTTCAACATTCCGTCACATGATATTTTAATAAGTTTCTTTTTCATGTTTGGAGAAATAGTCAACGAACTGTTGTTTTAAATTGTGCAAACTAACTTGCATATCTGCAAACACCTGCTCAGAATTTATCATATTATCATCCTTAACTAAGCCTGCCGGGAGTTCTCGAACGCAGTGGAATGAATCAAACTTCTTTTTTTTTAAATTGAAATAGACCACAAACAAAATTTTTTATAAATCCGTTAATTTTGTCGGTGGCTGTTATTATGTTAATTTCGCAGCTTTGTAAATCGCTATTCAGAGTGCTTAAGTGTTCGAAAATACCAGCAAGGAAAGCCAAGGGGAATTGGAAAATATGTTCTCATATTCCGGTTTCTTATCTTGCGGATTTATCAAAAGTTCCTTTACTTCCATGTGATAAAAAATCCATGTCTCCACAAACTTTTAGATACATACGATTCTGGAATGCTTTTCCCTTGATGGAAATCCATTTCAAAAGGTAAAGATTTTGACTCAAGAGCTTCTCGATGTAAAAACAGTGTAACCATCTAGCATTTGGCATTATCTATTTTAATCTAACAATAATGTCCTTACATAGCCTTGGCGCCATCGGTGCATATAGCAAAACTGCCAAAACATTTAGCCCACTCAATCTTGTACATATTAGTACCTTGTATGAATATGTGGAATAGACATTTTTCGGTAGTTTTGACCTCTAATAGAGTACAAAATAAAATATTTTCTGTAATATAGTAAATTCGCTACAACATTGGGACTGGAGTTTATGCGCAGGGTACCGGAGCACACAACCAGTTTATCTTCTGTCTCTTGCTTTAAGTTAGCGAACGTATTGCACAGATCGAAGGCGTACGTATTGAGCATGTGCGTTTAGGTTGTGACCTACGTACCTACCAGTTGGTTAGCCGCTCAAGCAATGTTGGAAAGAGATGACTTATGCTAGTGCATATGTCCGAGTGTTACCGCAAATATAAGGAAATGAGTAGTTCTCAAACTGTTGCTAGCGGCATTTGCAAGAACATACCCAATCCTTACGATTAAATCTTATTTTGTCCTATTTAACTTTAAAATAAAAACAGTTACGTAGTAGTACATACATGCTTTTGTTTACTTCACACTTGTTATGGATTAGAATAAGAGCATTTACTTAAGGGTATATATTTCTTAGAGAGGGATAATTACAGTTCTGAAAATCTGGCCTTTGCTTTTAATCATATAAATGCTCACTTAATTAAAACAATATTATTACTTCTAGAAACCTACTAAATCGTGAAAACTATAAGAAAGAAACAAAATCAATCCATTCAATTTAATCTATTATTTTTATTTTAAAAAGTACAGGACCCAGATTAATAAAAATACAAAAGAGGTCAGAAGGATGTAAGTGTATTAAATATTGCATTTTAAAATAAAAATAATAAATATATAAGATATTAATTTTACATATATAATCATACATCTTCTTCCGTATCCGTCGCAAATTCGCTTTCGCTACTGGAATCCTCGCCTAGGTTTATAATTATAGGATTCACACACACACTTTTTTGTATTACTTTTTCGGTTTGCCAATAATCTTTTATTCGCTTCTCAGTTCGTGAAATGATTTTTTCCCAAATTTCTGGTGTAACTTGTTCAAGCGATTCTTTCCATATTTTCGAAACATTTTCATCCCCATATCCATCACGTCCTATATGCCTGTCATAATATTGTTTACATATGCCCCATACTTCTTCAATTGCATTGAAGTGACAATGATATGGCGGCAAACGTACGACGCCATGATCGGCTTCTTCAATTATTTTGTCAATGCAATACGTCTTGTTAGCCTTATGCTGCTGACATATATCCAATAATTTTGTTTTTGTGAATTTTTCTGTAGAAGGGATGTCTCTAGAATTAAGCCAGTCAATTATAGCTTGCTTTTTCCAAGAAGTGTTTGGCTGTCTTTCTGAAAGTACGGAATGATAAGCAGCATTATCCATAACAATAAGAGACTTTCTATTTAAACTGGGCAGAAGTTTTTCTCGAATCCATTTTTCGAATAACTGTGCATTCATGTTGTCATGATAATCTGCGTTTTTTAAGGTTGACGCAAATATAAGGCCCGCATCACGTAAAAATCCGGAAGAAGTTCCTGCATGAAGGACTATAAACCTTTTGCCTTCGCCCTGCATTTTTCGTACACTATTGTCTGAATCATCCTGCCATGATCGTTTTGTGCCACCTACAATTCAATTAAATAGTATACACCGCATAAAATATAATATGTTGCTACTACTAACCTTTTGCAAATATCCATGTTTCATCAAGAAACACCACTTGTAAAGGCGAAGCTGAGTTGAGGTTCTCCATATATTTTTTTAAAAAGGTCCTTCGTAAATTAACAACGTGACTTTGCTGGCAAAGTGCTCTTCTATTATCATCTTTCTTGTACATAAAGCCGCAGTATCTTAGCAATTGACTTAAGCTTGTTTTTCCAATGTTTAAGATTTGCTTTTCTTTTAATTCTGATTGTAATGTATCCAAAGTAACATGCTGTTTTTTGGAATACATCCGATAAATACTTTCTCTTACTTCTTTCTTTAATGGTTCAGGAAGCTCTTCCGTCAAACGTTTCCTTCTGGTTTTCTGCTTTTTGGGAGTATAAGTATAAGTATAAGTACCGCGTTTTCTTCAAAACGTTTTTTTATTTCCGTCACTGTAGTTTCACTTATTTGCAAAGCATTTGCAACTCGCTAAAATATTTCGTAAGAAATATTATCAATGAGGTTGGAATTTTTATATATTAAAAAATAAATGAATTAGATAGCCCAATGTTAAAATATTCAGATAATATTAAAATATATAATTACATACCTTCTGTAAAGACGACAGTGGTACCAGAGGCCCATTGTTTTCTTTTTCTCTCGCGAAGTATTCCAGAAGATTAATAACAAATTTTTGAGACAGAGAATTTAAAACCTGTCCTGGCATAGTTTTAATATGAATATTAAAATACAGAACACTGTTAACTGAAGGGATTTACTTGCAAGAATAAGAATTTCAAAATGCATTTTAACTATTTAGAACCGTTTCTTAATTGTTATTTAATGAATGTAAAGTTCGATGGTTTTCTAATTACCGCATACTTGGACTATTTTCAGAGAGAAAGTTGGCGTTGTACAACAAAACAAGAAAAATGTGTAATTAAGTAGGTAGGTACTATTTAATTTTCTACAATCACTTAACTGTCGCAATTATAATACGTGAGGATTTAGTCATGTCTATAATTCGTAGTTTGTTTTTCTGAACATGTCTTTAGTTTTTCATTAAAATCGTATCGTTAGCTACCTCAAATTCTGTAAAATAAATATTAGGCTTTGCAGTATAAATATTAACAATGTCGTATGTTCAGAACCGCTGGAACAAACTCTGTAATCTCTAAACTCTTGAGTCATACAGTGTGGCTTCAAGCGGACTTGACCTTGAATCCCAATGTGGTAGCGAATTTACTATACCATGTCCATTATTTTATCTTACAAATGCTATAAATTGGGCACAGTTAGAAATATCCGTGGATTGATCCATCTGTAATGAGAAGTACCTGCACTTCTTAATATTTTCAACAACTTGTGTTGGAATATCTTCTTCTGTGGGTAGAGCGGTATTGCTTCACAGCTTGTCAACCTTTTTTTAACAACCATTATTTGCACCATTTCAACAGCTGCTGGTAAGACCTTCAGCAATTTTATGTGGCCTACTGGTTTTTGCAAAGCGAAATGCAACTCAATAACTTGATAGTAGGTAGTACTTTTCCATTAGTAGTGGTTGGTGATGTAAAAGTGGCTTGCTCCTTATGGAACGAGTTTAGCTTTCTTTCAAAGTGTTCCACAGGCTTCTCTTTTTTGTCTGAATGTTTGGTATTTAAATGTCGAAATAGCTTTGATGGCTTTATACTTTCTTCTGACAACACTTTTTGACAAAGTATGCACTGAGGTTTCTGGGAAATAACGGTAAAACTATATATGAGATATTCATCGCTGTACAATCTATTTTTTTTTGTATTCTTGTCACTGCCAGACACGGAAGGTTCTAGCGACCGTTTTAAAAATTTATCTATTTTTAACAAACCGAGTATAGCTCATGCTTAATGTTAAATATTTCTTATAGACTTATTTCACTCAACACACAGTCAGCAGTACAGCATACAATTTTGAATTGATGACTAATCTTATCGAGGTCCGCTGCACAGGGTGATTCATTAGTCTCTTTACAAACTTTGGCAATTTAAACTAGATGTAATTCCATGAAGAAATGTTCTTATGAATGTAGGTTCATCTTTCATTGTTAAGAACTTATAGGGTTCTTAAAATAATAATCTCTTTAAACACTAAATTAAGTTGAAAAAACGTAGTAGCCATGGTTTAGCATGACAAAGGTTAGCTAGTAAATAATAATTATGTATTAAAAATAGTTTGTTTATGTCTAAAATTTCTGTCACGGTTTGTTAAAAGTTGTACTTGTGTACTTAGCAATGAACCATCCATTTTCTAACGAAGGATATGCGGATATTGTTTTTATCTATGGCAGTGGCGGCGGGTAAAAAAAATAGTTGAAGTGCTATTATAATAACCCTAATAATAACAAATAGAAAAAATATAATTTAATGTCAACTTCCTAGTTTTTGTAGATCAAGTCTATCCTTCTATCCTTTAACGCAGCAACATTATTTATTATGTCTTCGTAAAATGGTTGACTTTTTATTAATTCTAATAAGAGTTTTTTTTTTATTGAAACATTTGCCAAAGAAGAAAGCCTATCTTGAGATGCATTTTAAGTATGTTTTTATTCGTTTAAGGCAAGGAAAACTTCTTTCCACTGATGCACTTGTCGACGGAATGGTTAATATGAGGCAAAACAATTAGTAGGCTTCGGGAAAACTTTTTTTGTTTTTATTGAGATTTTCTAGTAATTCTTGGGTGTGTAGATTACGGTAATTTTCATCGGCATAAACAGATTTAATTCTTTTTAAGACGATTACTTTTTGTAAATATTTTGCCATAAAATTGACCTAAACTTTCAAATACTTTAGACGAAAAACACAAATCATATTGTCCGAATTGCCGATTTCGTAGTATCAGCTAACGACATGAATTGTAACTTATCGCAGTCTTGAAACCTTACTTCCTTACATCCAGTACTTTATAAAACAAAATTCTATATTTTCTTCTAATCTCATTATTTGTAAGGCTAGCGTATTCCCGCTTGGGGCGGTTAGAAATATCGATTTGTCTTATTCTATTTCCTTTGTCTTTTCGAAAAGTGTATCAAAGAAATCGTCATTCCTTTTCCTCTTTAATATCTCAATAGCTTTATTTATTTATGTAAAATGTCAGTGAGAGAGAAAATATCATTACTACAGCTAAAAATGTGCATTCAAAATTGTTGAAATCCTTTAAAAACCGACGGTCAAACTAGCATATGAAGTTCAGCGACTATTTGCGACTGAGCTCTTCACTTGCGCGATTGACCGTGAACCAATTGTAGATATAGACGTAGCCGTTACCATGGCAACGGAGGTATAAGTGCAAAGTTAACATACGTTTGAGGCCGACTCTTCGCTACAATTGCATGAGTGTTGTATAGTTGTGCCAAGCAATCAGGTAATGCACGTCATATAAAAATTTTATGACGTCACAACCTTGTATGTGTATATTTATATAGGAACAATTTAAAGTGGAACAACAAACAAACGACGTAACCTCAAATATTTATATTTTAATTTAATATAAAGCAAATACAAGTAGAAACCACAGCAGCTGATAATTATTAAAATAAAAACATATTCAAATTGTTAATATTTATTGGTTGTAACGGTGCAAAGACACTTGTTATATTATACATAATTAGTTAAAAAATAAAGTAGAATGCATTCTGTGATAAAAAGAATTCCATATTTAGCTAGCAATGTTTAGTTTTGGACAGTGCTTGCAAATTCAGGTGTTTACGCACCACTATAGCGAATTATGTTTCGTCACAGTATTCACTGTCGGAGGATTCAGAATCTGTGCTCAAATGAATAATTATTGGAGCTATATCATGTGTGTCAAGTATCTTTTCTCTTTCCCACTATGATTTCATTTCTTTTTCAGCATGATCTTTTGGGGGGTTACGGTACTTAGCGCTTCTTTCCACATAACCACTGCTTTTTTCATGCCACCTCCGTCTCTTCCAACATGATCGTTATAGAATCTTTCAGCAATCACCCATACATTTTCGATCGGATTAAATATACAATGGTAAGGAGGAAGCCCGAGCACTCTGTCTGTATTGCTCCGCGAGTGTATTCACGATAAACGTTTTTGGAGGATTATTTCTAAAAAATAAATTTAATTACGGTTTTACTTTACACTTTCAGTGTATTTCGCACTTACAATGAAATTAGCTCCAACAGCTGTATCTTCAATAAGCTACAAACACATTCAATATTATCGTTTCTCAACCACTCGACAATTTGGGGCTTATTCCAATTGCTATTAGGAGTTTTGTGTAGCAAGGAACTGTGGTAGCTGGCATTGTCCGTGATAATTATAGACGGCTCTTCCAAATTCATTAAAAGTTGATGTTCAAACCACTTCAAAAAATTGTGCTGGTTCATTTCGCTATGATAATCTGGATTTTTACTTTCCCATACCTTATAGGTATAGGGTAAGTATTGAAATCATGAAAATTTTCGAAATCGAGATTTTAACGGATATATCCGTTTTGGGTCTCTAGGAACCCAAAAAAGTGGTTTTTAAAAAATGTCTGTCTGTGGGTGG
>JABXWE010009381.1:0-32034 GCA_014611495.1 Limonius californicus | reverse complement strand
AAAGTTTTGCACATGAAAATTTGTTGGGTCCTGAGGTGTTTTAGGAAGGCGTTAATTTTCCGCATTATTTTTTAAATTTTATTTTGTAAAAAAAATGTAGAATATATTTTTTGTTGGGAAATGTAGAACAAAAGGATGTCTATCTTTAATCGGCATAAGCCACTGTTAGCGATAAAATAGTTTTTTGTTTGAGTACCACTGTATTAAGTGTGTGTAAAGTTATGTATGGAATACGGGTGACTGTACCTGCAATAATAAAGGTGCATACTTGGCATTCTACATAAGTGTTAAGGTCATTCAATTATCATTCGTTCTAAATACAGTTCACTAATTGCACCCTTCCAAAACAGCCACTATTGCTCAGGTAACACAAATAGGATCCCTCGAATACTTTTCTGATAAAGACTAAGGTCTTAAATGTAAACTATCTATACTGTGTTAGGTTTATATTATAATTGGAAATACCATAAGCACTTGTACATTGTATGTATGTTGATAAAATTGAACTTTTGGAATAAACAATTTTATTTGCCGTTTGCAGTTATTTAATATGCGAGGTTTGACAATTTATTTCCTGACTGGCATAAAAAAGAAACACATTTTAAGTATCACTAAAAATATTTAATATTTATTCAAAGTAATTAATATAGTTATGATAACGGTATAAGAGGTTTTGAAATTAGTAGCAAAGTCGTCCGAAGGAACTACTTTCCATTCGGCGCTTACTTTTTTCTTAGTATCTTGTACGTATTCATCGTTTCCCTTTGAGAACAGTTTCCACTTACGGAAAGAACAAAGTCTGCTGATTCTGTTCTAGTCGTATGTACTACTGTTTGCCGGTTCAAAGTCTGGTAAACAGGGTGTGTAATCCCAACAACCGCGTGATTCAAGAGAAATAATTTAACAATCAGTGCAGAATAAACAGGTGAATTTTAATGAAAAATCCAACTACCATTTTCTCAAAATTGCGGTTCCATTCGAGAAATACGCTGCAAAAATTTCTTCATCACTTTAATGTAGAATGCGCTATTTACTGGGATCAGACCCTATTAACGAAAAGAGTAATCAGCATGGTTTCGCTTTTGAACTTTTTAGAACGAAGCTTTTTGTAATTCTCATCCGTAACTCGTCTGTCATTCTTCGCAGGTTCATATGATTATCTTTTGCCACAACTTCACGAACTACTGCTATCCAATCTGCATTTCGAGAAAACTAGGGAAGTCCGGATCTAGCGTCATCTTGAACAACTTCACGTCCATTTCTGAAACTTGTAAATCACGAACATACCAGTGTGATTGCAGGGATCATGTTATGTTAGGTCTATGTACCTGACTAGCTCCCTTGACAGATGGGATGGAATGCCTTGGACCCAGACGCATTGACCTCATATCAATTCTAAACTAACGAGAGAATGTCTGAACTACCTGACCTCCCTGTGTGAGAAGAACCCAGTTCAGCTCATCTGGGTACCAAGACACATGGGGTTGGAGGGAAATGAAAAAGCAGATACTCGCATGAAAACCGACGCATCACCTAGTTTATAGGGCCAGAATCGGTATTCGGAATTTCCCCACAAGATCAATCAATCTATTAATTAAGGCGTTATCGCTGTATACAGTTTTCTTCATTTATGTTAGAGTTTTTCTTAATTTCCTGCAAAATTTAATATTTAATGGTTGTTCCATGACGCATAACAGAAATGCGCTCTATGCGTCCTGCGCAGAAACAAACACCTTAACTTTATCACCCTTTATTGATAAAACTGTGAACAGTTATATACTGCTTTACTTTGGGTTTAATTCAGTAACTTAAGTATTGCCTCAAATTGCTCAACCTCATATAACAGACATGTAAATGTAAAGTCAATGTGCCTTAATGTAACATAATTTTAAAATTTTTGTTTGATTTGCATTATATAGTTTAGATAATTGGCGATTTTACAAGAATTTAGAAAAGGTCAAAAAGTCTGCGAAACTTCACGGTAAATATTTCTTCTAGTTTCATTTAGTCGTAAAGAAAACATGAATTATTGTTACCAAAATTCTAAAAATAATGAAATCCCATAAAATCCTTATACATATTTAATTTAAAAGTTAAGCTTTAAAGCACATTAAATGTAATTGAAAATATGCAGACGCAAAATGTATTAAGTAACAAGCGTTCAAATTAGGGTTGGCTGTGAGTGCTACAAGACATGTCGTAGCTGGCATGTTACGTACCGGTCGTACCTGTGTTTGTTTCGTCTAATGTAAACACAAGCAAAGTGAACTTAACCTCGACGCATACATATATCGTCACAATAAAACGCATTTTACAAAGAAAACCAACAACAACAGCCAGATTATACACATCGTTTGACAGGTGAATAAATTATTCTAATTTGACAGTTGTTTAAATTGGCATTTGTTTATAGTCCAATCTCAGTAGAAAGTCATGAATTTAAGATACATCTGTTGCAGAAAGAAAGTATACAAATATTATACAAAACGAATAAACAAATACATAAGAATATATAAAGACAGCACCGTCGAGAACAAGTATTAACACTTAAAGGAAGATATAATAAAAGAAGGCCCTTGGGACAGAAAATCCAAATAAACGCAACTCCACTGATATGTTAAGCTTAGAAGAATACCTTGAAAACTTGATAAAAGAGAAAAAACGGGCACACCAAAAGTATTTAAGTACTAACCAACAGGAGGACAGAGAAACTTACAATCAGTGTTGGGTAGTAACTAAGTAAAAGTAACTCGTTACTAGTAACTAGTTACTTTTCAGTAACTTAATAGTAACTTAATTACTTTTGTGTTTTCAGTAATTGTAACTATAACACGTTACAATTATTTAGTAACTTTAGTAGCTGAATATGACAAGTTACATTTTCATGCTACAAATGTAAAATATTTTAAAATGTTCGGTTTTTAATGCGTAGTATTTACGAAATTATACCTGAAGCTGAAGAATTTGTTGAAATTTCGAATGCTTTAGTATGCAAATGCCAATACCGAACACAGGAATACCTTCTTGTACTTAGTCGATAATAAATAATATTTGATGGATCCTATTTGGGTGGTGACAGCTTTTTCCAGTAATCTTTAATTCTTTAACAACTAGAAGCTCTCTGAGCAGGTATGCAGATTACTGAGAAGTACATTCCTAACGCCTGTGCGCAGGTTGTGGGTGTCTAATTCAGAAAAAAATACATTCACCGTCTCTATATTTCAATAATAACGAAAAATAAAATAGAATCCTTGGAAAATCCCTAAAACATCGTTGAACCAGCGTCTCTAAGCTCTAAGCCTGTTCCTTCCCCCACGTATAGAATATTTGCTAATAAACAATTGCTTATAAATGTGTGTTTCTGTTGATATTAAGTTGGTAGTAATTGCATGTACATTAGTAGCGTCTCATAAAAATAGGTAACCTAAAAGATAACGAGTTACTTTATGGTAACTTAGTAACTTATTCAAGTTACTTTTATAATTTTGTAACTTAGTAACTTACTCAGTTACTTTTTTGCCGAGTAACTGATTAACTTACTTAGTTACTTTCTTAGAGTAACTTACCCAACACTGCTTACAATACAATACAATAATTAAAAAGGGGAGTTAAAAAACAAATAAAGAAAGAAAAGAATAGCCAATGGGACCAAAAATGTATTGAGATAGAAAATCCGATAGGATACAAAAGATAGGCAGAAGCATGGAAATTTATAAGAAGGATGCGACAGAACTAAACACCAAAAATGCAAACATCTCCAAAAAAGTACTCCTGATAAAAACAGACGAACTAATTGGCTTTCCAGTTAATTCAGTTTTTATGAAAATTCAAATTGCCGTGAAAATTTGGTACAAGCCAATAGATGTTTCATCTAAACATAATCTTATTTATTAACATTAAATGGGTTGTATCTTGTCAACTAAGCGTTTGCGGACAAATGTTCATATGAGCTTTTTTTTATTGGCTTGTTGTCCTGAATTTATGCTGCCACTTAAAACCCCATAGTACGAAGTTTCCAAATTTTCACGGCAACTCGATTTTTCATACAAATTGAATTAACTGGAAAACCAATGAGTTCATCTGCTTTTATCAGGAGTACTTTTTTGAAGACTGTTGCATTGCAAATAAAAGTGTTTTGTCAAAAATAAGAAAACAGTATAATTTAAAAGATATTGTAGAAAAGAGTACCTGACTCTCCCACTTGAAATGCCGCTGGTACACTTATTACAACGAAACTAGGCTCTAATCTGCAACTTTGGTGAGTAACGTACGCACATAAAATTTCAAAACATTCGTGTAACTATTACCATAATTATATGCAGAAAAGTGATCGGACAAGTCTCACTTTAGAAGGCTGTAACTCCGTAACCGTACACATTTGTATAAGGCAATTTTGCGTATATTATATTCTCCTGATCATTTTCTAAACAACACATGTATGATATTCTGAATGCGTTGAAGTGTTTACAGCAATTACATAATTCTGTAATAGAAATAGATTGTAGCCAATCTAACATTATTAATTTAATAAAATAAATAAATAAATTTAAATATTTATACATTTTTAAATTTTATCGTAAAAAGCTTCTCCTACGTCATTGACAGCCTTTTCGTCCCACTTCTGGTCATCGGTCTCTTCTCTGCCACGTGTTCCTCCTCAGCGCTAAGGTAGAAACGCGGGGGGACCTGCAGTTTAACTTCGTATCCGAACAACAGAAATTCCGGAGAAGGTTTTTAGCATTAAGATCCCACGGTTGCAATCCGGACAGTACTGCTTAGGTTTCAAACCCAAGGCAGAATCGATGTTTTGCTCATAAAGCAAGCGCTCTACCAACTGAGCTACCACCACACCTCTTCTGCATATTTTAATCTAATTGTTTTCAAGGTAAACCGCTCTTACAAAAAGTCGGGAGGCCATAAAGGTTTGAATGTATTTTATGACATCGGTGTCAAGAAATCGAAATCCCTGAAACATTTTTGCCTTGATAGCACCGAGATGTTCACGTAGATGCAAAAAATTGGGGATAGTAATATTCTATTTAGTCATCAGAGTTTTGTACCGTGCCTTGAAAGCATTATTATTGTTTACTGTCACCTATTGTCAGTTAAATCAAAAACCTTTCACGTTTTAACGGATGCAATCGCTACGAGAAGCATTAATTTTGAAAATTTTTTAATTCTATGCCAAGAAAGCTTCAAGAAGGCCTAAATAATACAAATATAATAATTATATATATACGACTCAGTTAAACAGGATATTATAAAAAACATTATTACAAAAATACAACTTTTTATTTCATTTTGTAATATCAAAACAATTTTAGAAAAAAAATGAATTTGGATTTGATTTGGACTTGACATATAAAAAATGCGTAGTTTTTGGCACATCTACACCTGCGTTTAAAAAAGTGGCGCATACTTTTTACATCGTACTGTAGGTACACATAAATTATAAAAAAATTCTCGTTTTCAAATAGTAGTATTATTTTGTGTAGTTTAACTCCCACAGCTTTGTCTTTATAAGATTTGTATACAGGGTAATCCAATATTACGAACGGATGATTGCTTTTTCATACTTAAAATATTGAAATGCATACTGTAATTAATATTATTTTTTGATTCTACTCAAGAAATTGCCAGGAGCAAATAATATTTTTATATTCTTCAACAGCGGTGGTTTAAAATAACGTTCAATATAGGTATGGGAGTCTAAATTTTAAAGTTTATTTGTTGTTTCCTTGTTTAGATCTATATTTAAAGAAATTTGTCCCGGTGTCCTCTTGTTATAAATGAAGATAATTAGTTCCAATTTGCAAAAACTGTATTGGCTTTTATAATTCAAATCCGCTCGTGAAAACACAGATCAATTTATTCTACAGGGTCATTGCTGATAGAAGCACTAAAGATTATGGACGAAATATTCTATAAAAACTATAACATAAAAATTAAAAAAAAGTAAGACAAAAGTGATGGTGTGCTCAAAACACAACAGAGCAATGGATGACATCAACATAGGCAATGAGCCCATAAATGCAGTAGAACAATTTGCATTTCTAGAAAGTCTGATCACTGAAGATGGCAGAAGTACAAAAGAGATTAACAAAAGAATAAACCACGCAAAAAGAGCTTTCTATGATAAAAAACAACTATTGACGTCTAATGGCATATCGACAAACACAAAGAAACAATTTATTAAAACGTACATATGGAGAATGGCTCTATATGGATGCGAAACATGGACCATTGGGAAAAGACAGAAGGAAAATAGAGACTTTTGAAATGTGGTGTTACAGAAGAGTACTAAAGATCTCTTGGACACAAAGGAAAACGAACAAAGAAGTTTTAGAACAAATGCAAGAAAGAAGGAAAATATGGAGACACATAACGAAGAGAAGGACCCAAACAATAGGCCATATCCTGAGAAGAAATGGATTAATAAAAACAATTATTGAGGGGAAAGTAAACGGTAAAAACCCAAAAGGACGCCCCCGTCTTCAATATATAAAACAAATAATACAAGACTCGGGAAGCAATAGCTATGAGGAAATGAAGAGAAAGGCCTTAGATAGGGGAAAATGGAAAGCTGCGACAAACCAGTCCCAGGACTGACGACCATGGAGGAGGAGGTCATTGCTATTTACAAAATCTTTTTTCTTTGTTGTTCATGATGATAATACTTCTGGTGGCATGTGTTGAGTTACTCCTGTGGAGATTTTAAGTGTAATGCAACCTTAGTAGAAATTAAGAGCAATTAAAACCTAAACTCAATGATATAAAATTTGGACAAAAGTCAAAAAAGATAATCTTACTGACCTCTATGAAATAAACACCGTTCTCAATAAAATGAAGCTCTGAGATTTTTATAAATTAACCTATATTGCAGCAGACGGACGGGGATGGCTCAGTGGTAGAGGGCCAAGGTTTGGATAATAGTCCAAACCCTTCCCGGTTCGAATCTCCCCAGGGTCGGAAGTTTTTCTAATTCCCTGGGGGATCGGTACTGGGTCCCGGTCTCCATTTGCCATTGGGGATCAAATTAACGGCACTCCTCAAATTACGGTCGCATTAGAGGAGTATCAAGACCATAAACAAAAACATTCTCACACAACAGGCAAGCCAAGCATGGTTTCGCACCAACACGGTAGCCCGCAGAGGCGGGCCCTGTTGTGCATCGCACAAACTAACTTAGCCTTGCCCCACACCGCCTCGACACTGCGCAAGCGGTACAAACGAGAATCACGATAATAATAATAATAAAAAAAAATATATCGCAGCAACACAAAATAATTTTTCCTATATACTTACAGAAAGGCTTTTGCGATTTGTAGCTACAGTAGCAATCGAAGGTAATTTTTAAATACGTGTCCGAACCAATTCCTTAAAATCTGTTCACCAATTTTCATTGAACATGTTACACTGCGTGTTTGACTGTAACTTCCATCGTGTAGAATACTTTTATAAGTGGATAACTGTCGATAAACATTAAGCACTACATAAAAAATTGGATACTTTTTACATTACATTAGATTGCTTTATTAATTATTCATCCTTGATATCCAGTACCACATATCAAATGCAAGCTAATCTAAACCACTTTCAAATTACAATATGATATACAGGGCATTCCCTATAATATTTGGGCGGTGTGTCAATCCTCCCTGGGGTTTAAAGTCTAAGACCTAATAAATTGTCGAAAATATTACAACTGATCGTCCACATGTATTACAAGAGGATGGAGCATAAGTTAAGTTTGACACATTTTTACGGTGAAACCTGTATAATCAGAAATAGTTTTGGTATCTGCAGTTTATGGTTCTTGACAATTCTACTAAATGTATTGGAACATTTTCATTATTAACGGCCTAGAAATTCAAAATGCAACGGAACCTTCTTCGGAGCGAATCTATGATATTGCTTTTTTTTATCTTACTCTGAACAGATATGGTTCATCTTTTTTTCTACTAGCCCTCAGCCCCTCTTCACCTAGTACCACTCACAATTGACCCATATGACTTGGGAAAACAAGGAAAAACTGTAGGAACAACAGAGAGTTCGTCGGAAAACAGAAGCATGTTAGTCTTCTTTGGTTTTTAAATTCATATGAGACTAAAATATTATTATATATAATGTAGCAAGATATTAAAAAAATCTGAACTGACCTGAATAATTCTGAATCTAGCAGACAATAGATAAAATTATATTAAAAAGTTTCACTCAGTATTTCAATGGGAATAACTCAGCGTTCATTTTCCGCGGTTTTATATACACCCTGCATATACAGGGTGGTGCATTTTTCATTGTCTAGCATACATCTGCTATAATATTAGAGATTAGTAAAATCGATTTGACAAAGTTTTTCATTATATTTGATCTACAACTTAGTAAACTTAATTATTTTTTATGATTTAGTGTATTCGGGAAATGTATAAAACTTTTATTTTTTAAATAGAACTCCTTGTGTATTTTTATTTGTTGGACGCTATCTTACATTTTTTACATTAAATTATAATAGTAGTTGTTTGAGTTTCGAAGAGTAAGGACATGTTTGACCGTGCTCCGCTAAATTGCATCACTGGGGAAAAGCGAGCGTTAGTGGGTCATCGCCCGGCTTACTACGGGGATGCAAACGCAGCGAAAACCTACATACCAGGTGTTAGGTGTCGAAGATTATGATATCAACGTCCTCCGACGCCACTGATGCAATTGCAGACAAGCAAGAAGAAATTACAATTAGAATAGAAACCCCCAACTAAATTACCTTATATAATGCATGGCAAGAAGAAAAAATGCAAGAAATTAATTGCAACAAAATATTTTCCTATTACAGTAGCAAGTAGCAGAAATACAAGCAGCAATAGATAAAGGAAATGGAACAGAAATTGATCCCAAGTGCACATTTGGCACAAAAACTCCAACAACAAGAAAAGTAATATTAGACGCATTAAGAAGAACTAATCAGAGAAACGGAATGGGTGACGGTAAAAATACCGAAACCGTTGTCAATTGTTTTCAGCCAAATTAAAAACTATGATGCATTACAACGCGAACTAAAGACAGAAAAGTTTACATTTCAAGTAGTTATGATGAATAACGAGCAAGTAAAAATAAATATAGACGACTAACAGATACACTAAATGAAAAAAAGCACTTTTAGCACTCATACGAAAATATACAAGTAAGAAACATAAAGGTCATGGCGAGAAAGCTGTATCCGACATACGCTCCAGAAAACATACTAGAATATTTATATCGCCAAGGATATAAAATAATAGAAGTCGTTAATATTCTGAAGAGAAAAGATAAGAAACCTCTCCCGCTATTTATGCTAAGCTTCAGAAACGACGAAGACATTTAAAAAATGTACGAGATAAAAGGGACACTGGACATTAAGGTTGAAATAGAACCTCTAAGAAAATCAAAACCAGTCTCTCAATGCAAGAAATGCTAAATTTATGGGCACACCCAAAGATTCTGCAACAGAGAATCAAAATGCGTAAATGTGTTGGAAAACACCACACAAAAGAATGAAAAATGAATGAAAACAGCAAACTAAAATGTGCCAACTGTGGCGAAGCCCTCCCAGCCAGCCACAGAGGTTGTGAAATAGCCAAAAGAATTCAAAAGATAAGAAACGAAGCAACCAGAAGTAACCAATGAACGCAAGAGAAAGGAATACAGAAAATGAAACACTGTGTAGATGGGACCCAAAAGCATTCTCAGCACTACCAAATACTAAATTAGAGCAGGAAATTTCGCAGAAAACAGAAGATTCG
The DNA here is from genome assembly GCA_014611495.1 of Limonius californicus. Lineage (NCBI taxonomy): Eukaryota > Metazoa > Arthropoda > Insecta > Coleoptera > Elateridae > Limonius > Limonius californicus. The sequence goes on along the minus strand of JABXWE010009381.1, from coordinate 22,261 downwards.
GCAAATCAGCTACGCAAAGCCTAATGTCAAAACTAGAGCAACATGAAAAAAGTTTGAACAGCAAGCAAAGATTCTTAAATCAATCTTTGAGAGATTAATAAAACTTGAAGGAAATAGTAATGAAGCAACTGATTCAAAGAAACAATAATGGACTTTGGTGCTACATCAGCAAAACAAACATCAACCAAATTGAAAATTACCAGAACAAAGTACTGAAGAGTATTGTACGAGGTCGGACAAATATATAACGGGATTGATCAAATACAAAGCATGTGAGGTAGCCATAGGTGAAAATACCTCTAGCGTCCTTCGAAGTAATCTCCCTCGACTTCTACGCACCGTTGACATCGACGATACAAGTCGCGGAAAGCCTGCTTAAACTTGTCGCGAGGAAGTGCGTTCAGTTCGGCGGTAACATTCCGTTGAATGTCTTCCACGTAGTCAAAGCGCCTTCGCTTGAGGGTCAATTTCAGCTGAGCAAACAGGATGAAGTCTGCTGGAGACAGATCCGGCGAATAGGGAGGGTGTTGTAAGACTAGGACATTTCTTGTCGCCAAAAACGTCTTCACAATCAAGGCAGAATGCACAGGAGCATTGTCGTGTAAAAGGTGCCACTTGCCGGAGGCTGCCAAATGCGGTCGCACACGTCGAATGCGTTTTAGTAAATGCGTCATTACACCCTTGTAGTACAGGTTAGTGACGGTGACATCCGGTGGCACAAATTCTTTGATAATGATGTCTTGACTGTCGAAGAAAGTCTTCATGGTCTTCACTTTCGATTTTTGGAGACGGAATTTCTTTGGCCTGGGAGACGTCTTCGATCGCCATTCCATGCTTTGTCTCTTGCTTTCTGGATCTTACTGGAAGCACCACAACTCGTCACCAGTAATAATTGAATCCAGAAAATTTGGGTCACTGTTGGTTGTTGCAATTTCACACTGGGTTCAGGAGTGCTCTAATGTGCGTTTCCCTCTCTTTCCCAGCATATAGGAACTGCGCGTGTTTGACTTTTGAGTATGCAGGATTTCCGGTCGGACATCTTTGCGTCTGACAGAAGTGAACGAATTCGTTCCATTAGATTTTTCTCGCTAAAGTGTGTTCCACTTTGAGTTCATCTCGATTTTCTGAGTAAATCTAAAGTTATAACGTGATCCTTAGTAGATTGTTGGATTTACGTTATTGGCATTTACGCCGCTTTGATCAACGTTTCAATTCTAGTGTAATTTTGTCGGGTCAATCGAAGTTACCGATTGGTAAGATTTATCCTTTGTTTAAAGTTATGGCTGGCCTAACATTTTCCTAATATTCGAACTTAGACAATTTGGGGAAGGCGAGATTTGACCGAAGTTTCTGCACTTTCTATGGTTGTATCTGCGGCGTGCGAGTAATTGATATTCGAATTCAAACCAGCAGCCTGCAGTGAAAACAGGTGCCGGGCACGAGGCCGTTCTAGAACGTTCCATTCCAGATCAAACAGGGAAGTGTTAATTAGTTTTAATTTTGATGATTTTGGAGGCGATGTAATTACTCCTTGTTTATGTGTGAGAATTTCTTTATATTACGGGGTAGATAAAACTGGGTTGTAATTGCATAGGGTGTTTCGAATTATTTTATTGGCTTAATACATTGGTATTTTAGCGTGTATAAGTATTAGCGTACATAATCACGGGAGTTTCACTTGATATACAGTGTAAGTCAACCTGAGCGGTAATAGTGCGTTTTATTCGGGTTTAACGGCGATTTTGATTTCTTATATGCGCTGTAGATCTTGGAAGGCCTTTCATGTCTAGGTGTATGACGCGGCTTGAGGGCGCTTGTTGGGGAAAGAAAAACGCAGTATTTTTCCTTTAGCTCAAGATATTAATTACTGAGGCTATATTAAGTGAATGCGTGCTGGTAATTGTGTACAGATACAGGAATCAAACACACAAATACTTTATTGTTGTTAATTTGGGGATTATGAACCAGCAATTTGTGATTATGCTGATATTAAATATCGTTGCTGCAATTGGACTTATTATTTATTGTTTCCTATCATTGTATTCTTTTAGTAACAAATTAAGTAAGTAATAAACTTGGGGTCCGACTAACCGATCGACATCTGAGTTAACGGTAGTGTATTATTTTTACAAGTCGGTGGCGCCCTTTCAGGTAATTAACGTAAAGTTAATTAGTAATTTATTCAAGCAAAGCAGAGAACCGCCCTTCTTCGATTGAGGTTCCGGGAGGCTATCATTAACCGAATATTTACTTACTTACTGTGGAGAAATTTCCCTTGGAAATCATTGTCAGGCGTCACAGACTGCCTCCAATTGCCCAAATATCCAAACCCATGTCCATTCAAGTATCGCTTCCTTCGCATTTCTCATTCTGGAAACAAAGTCATTTTTACCTTTAATTAAGCACCCCCGTCCACTCCCTTTTCCTTAATGGCCAATCTCCCCTTCGGAACCGTCAACACCTGCGGATCATCCCGCAAATGTCAACCTCTTAAGTACCTCTTATTCTCTGACAATCTTTCTGTATTCGCTTTCACCGGAACCCGCAGTATCGGTAATGTCAACTTTGCAGGATGCCATACGTATCAAAAGCCCAATCTTAACCCCAATGCCGTATTCATACTAATCTCCTCCCAATTGGCATAATCTTAACACAACCTGCCAGCATAACTAGACCACTTAGAAGTTGTCGCAGCAAATCTTCACATAAACAATCTGCAAATAACCATCGTATATTACTACAACCCCTCGCTTCCCGAATTTCTAATGACCTGCTTAATTACGCCTCCCAAATCGACCATCATCGTGGGAGATTTCTATTCCCGACACACCGATTTCGACGATATCACGACCAATCGAAACGGTAGAGTTTTAGCCAACACTTTAAATAACCTTTCCCTCTTTTGTCTTCGAAATTCTCGCTCCACATGCATAGCCCACAATCGCAGGCCACATTTTAGTTACCGACAATTTAACCCCGTTTACAAACCCCGATTCCTCCATCGGCACCACAGTTACCTCCGATCACCTCCCAGTAATCTCAACCCTATTCTTCGCCCGATTTCATTACAATCTTCGACTACCCCAATGCCTATTGGAATAACTTTCGAAAATGTATCTCCCAGAATTTTACCTCTATTGCCCTAACAAAGGTTCCAGTAACCATCGACCATCAAATCGCAGAATTCTCCTCACCTATAATTCAAGCCAGAACCCACCATGTCTCGACCAAACGCATCGCCAAATGCAGAAATCCTGTCCTCCGACGTATTCTAGATCTTATACATCAAAAACGTTAAGTCTGTTACTATTATTCCCGAACTCGCCTCGCCGTTTTAACTCACAAATCTGTAGACTACCGCGACGGGAAAACTATCTGGACAAAATTCCAATATCTTACCGGTCAGAAATTCAAACCAAACCACCATTTAAACTCCAAAAACACCACCCTAAATAACCCTCAGGATAAAGCAAACTGTATCGCCAAAACCCTCCAGAACACCTATCAGGTCTGCGAAGATCCCGAATAAGATTTTCTAATGGATCCCACTAACACTGGCGAGATCAAGCCCTCAAACATAGAAGTTCCCGGACCAGACTAAATATAACCCCCCCTTTTTAAAATCTTCCCGGTACAGCCACCATCGCCTTTTCAACCATGTAGAACTCCCGCCTGCAAACTTCGTACTTCCCTATCTCATGGAAAAACGCATCCACAATTATGATCCATAAACCCGACAGAAACCCTAAAAACCCCACATCATATTGACTCATTTCTCTCCTCAACAGCATGAACAAAATCTAAGAGAGATCCAAAGAGCCCTCAATAAAATCCACACTTGGACCTGCAAATGGCATATAAAACGGAATGCAGACAAGTCTTCATCTATCCTATTCAGGCACCCCAACATGTCTAGAAACCCACGATTTGATTCCCACCTCATCAATCTAACAATCAACAACCAACCAATCCCCCTTCAAACCAAGTAAATTATCTCGGTATCACCTTTTCTCGTACCTGCTCTCTACAAACGGACTTCCGAGAAATTCTCAAACAAATTAGCAACCGCACCAACCTCCTCTGTTGCAATTCTTGTATCCGCCATCATACCTACAACACCTTTATCCGCCTAGTAATCGAATAGCGAGCCCCCATCTATGCCAACTTCCCAGCTTATGCCCTAAATCAAATACGCAAATATGAACGTTAAATTTTCCAAAAACTCGTCCTTCGATACCCCAGAATCCTACTTCACGAAGACACAGGCACTACCCCCATCTGTCACCGCCTCCAAAAATTCTAAAAATCTTACATCACCCACACCTTCAACGGCAATAAGTCCATAGCCCAAAAAACTCCGAATTTCTCCCAAACGCAGAAACCGAATACCATAAAAACCGCCGGTACTCAAGCACCCCCCCCCCCCCCCATAATTTTCTAATCATGTCTATACCCAGGCCTCCCTGACAACCTTCTTGACCTCGTAGAAAACGCCCCCCTAACAATGCGGTAAGCATTGTTAATACACACAGTTACAGAGGAAATACTGCACCAACTTTTTATCATATTGAGATACCCAAGAAGCCAAATCCTACTATAAGGACAATCTAAGATTCCCACCACCCACCTCTAACCTGAAGACAACTGAAGGAAGCAAAACCCCCATTTTCAAAACCACAAGCAGATGCAAGGACCTACAAGAAGGAAGGAAGCCCTGGGCTGAAAAGGAAGAAATCCTATAACGGCCCACCTATACAGTACATTAATTAGACTATAAGAAATATCTTAAGTACCTTTGAATAAAACGTATCCGCCATTTCGCTTTTTATTTTAATTGAGGTTCACATGCTTATCTACATGTTCCTGCCTGAACAATTCGGCGCTTCTACTGCCACATTCATTGTTTCCGAAGAAAGGGCAATTATTACAACTCTTTCTGAAATCGAATAACTACGAAATAAGGCGTAACGCTGGCCCAAAAAAAAACAATCAAATGTTCAGGCCAACGTATGGTCAATCAATGACGTCTAATCATTCCACAAATGCTTCAAAACATTTATTACCCTGAAATTTTGGACTGCATCTTCGCGAGAACTAATGCTCAAATTAAAAAGTCAGCCTTCGATCTTCGCTGAACTCCGGTCTCCGAAATTCTATCAATCGGGGGGCCGTAAATAGATTGACTGCTGCAAGTGCCTGCTTGGGTTTTTCGATGGGTATACCTTGTGTAATTTTCGTTTCGTTGTTTTACCATGGGGTGAAAACAGAATATTGACCATTGTCGGATCTTATAGAAGTACGCTAGGATTTTAACCCAGAAAAGGCAATTCATTGCGAATTAGCTGATCGCCTTTGGCGGCTTAGTATCGAGCCCATTCTCTGTACCTGCACCTTGTGACGCTATTGCGATGAACGCCCATTTCATCCAGTCTTCAGGGGCGTACCTGCAGATTTTTATCATCATCCTGTAAACCAAATTGTGCCTGGCTCCGTCTCGCTGTTCGAAATTCAAGGTAAAGAACAAGTTTTTCTCTGTGTTGTGAATAAAGAACCTTTTTTGCGTAAACTTGCAAAATTCAAGGGATTGAACTCTTTCTTTATATGCGACCCAAAAGCGACCCTCCGTCGCCGTTTGTTTTGCTTATTGTTAATTATAAAGTTGGCTATATTAATACTGTATTATTCCTGTAAACTCGACGCCACTGGCCACGTAGATTGTTGAAATATCCTAAATACCGTAAGCCATGGGCGGCGAGTTCCCCCTTAATCAAACATTATCATTTGCTGTCATGCTTTTGTATTGCCAATAATTTCATTATATGTGTATTAAAATTCAGTATATCTTTTATTATTTTGTTATTATATTTGTTTGTGCATGAATTTTGCAAGCTTCATATATACAGGAGGAGGCACAATAAAGGTGAGTCCGATTTCCGTAAGCTGCTGGCCTCTCGGCCTTCCCCGAGGATCTACAATCAGCTATATTTAGAAGGTGGTGCCCACTAATTTTGACCTACTCTGTACATAACCAGGAAGATTTCCTCCCGTAAGCGATTTCCTTGAACCGCCCCTACTCCTCTGCGCTAAGTTGTAGGTCTTTTTCCGCCTATCCGGTTATGGGTCGACGGAAAAGCTTGTATGGTCCGTAACACTCATGTGCAGACCCATAAGGGCCATAAGGCTGCAATCGAATGTGCAAAATCGTTCAAAGAGAAAGGTTTAAAAAAAAGCGAATTGTTTTTCCCGACCATTAGAAAGGTCTCTAATAATTCCTTACTTGTATTCCATCATATTATTTTTAGAAATCAGATTTTTGCACGCAAATCGCCTGCATTTTCATTGAAACATTTCCATCGGAGTAACATGAGAGATGTTTCATTGGAGGAATGGACTGAAAGTACTTCATCTTGTGCAACTTTTGTGCAACAATTGAAATGTTTTTTTGAGAATATTTTCTGAATTAACTGCTAAAATTTCTTTAATATTGTTAGTGAATTTTGGGAATGGACAGAATTTGAATCCTTTATTTAGAAATTTTACTTCTTTGTCATTAAATTCTATGTTTGACAAATTTAGGAAACGAGGATAGAAATTTATGATGGTGTTGGGTTTTGTATAATTTTTAAATTCACGTGTGTTTTGCTCTAATCTTAAAAGTTTGTGTTTCTGTATTGTGTATTTTTTAAATTTAATTTGGCTAACTAATTGTCTAATGTCTAATTGTCAAAAACGTCAAATTCAATTGGGTGTAATTTGTATGTGAGTTCTGTGTGGAGTACCTTTATATAAATGTGCAAGTTGTCTCTAATTCTGAACCATATCTTTGATTCTTCTTTCAACCATCTTAGCTCTTCTTAGTTATGTAATTTTTGGTTCTAGTATTGATGTTAATATAGTTCGGAATAAGCTTCTTTCAGGATCCAGTGTGCTGTTACCTAAGCAACTACAAATGTTTACTACATTAAATCAAATACTTTAATATATTAATACAGGAAACTTGGCCGAAAAACTCGTGACACTGACTGCAGCTATCCGTGCGGCTTGGTGGGCCACTAAGATTTGTATTTGGCAGCTGTCGAAAACATTTGTGGCACATTTAAAGCAAATGCCGTTTACTTTCTTATAGCAAAACCCTTATTTAATTAATAATATTTGATAATTATGATATTTTACTTTACTTTGTAAGTTTAATAAGCTTATAACATTTTGTAGGGTTAGGTTTTTAACTATTAAAATGAATTTAAAACAGTAATCTGTAAATTTATTATCCAAATTTACTGAAACTTGCCCACCGAACTGCTTAGATGACGCCACTATCAATGTGTCGCATTTCATCATGCTAAACGTATATGAGTTTCCTGTATTAATATATTAAAGTATTTGATTAAATGCTTTTGATAATGACATATTGTATGTCGAAATACGTATAAAGCTAAAATGAAAATAAATACTTGTTGAAATTACCTGTAATTATTATTATTAATATATAAGTATGAATTTCAACGAAGTAAGGCAGCAAACGATTAACATATGATAAATGAGTTTGATATAAACTCAGGAAAAGCCGGACTAAAAATGAATCAAACAAACACTGAAATGACAAATTTCCTAGATGAGCTTGAAATTACACATAACGACAATATTTTAGAACAAGTTTCGGAATATGTATATCTGGGCTAAATAATTTAACCGAATAAAGAGAACCAAGAAACAGAGATATTCGGACGAAACTTGGATGGGCAGCCTTCGGAAAGCTAAGCTACATCCTTAAGAACAAATCGATTCCACAACATCTAAAAACCAAAGTCTATGATAAATGTGTGTTACCGGTCGTGATCTATGGAGCACAAGCCTGGCGTTAAGTAAAAGAAACATGGACAGGCTAATAGAAGCACAAAGAGGGATGGAAAGATAAATGCTCCATATTTACGTACGAGACAGGAAGAAAAATGATTGGATAAGAATAAAGACCAAAATTCAGGACGCCCGAGAAAGAGTAGCAACATTGAAATGGAAATTCGCGGGGTACAACGCAAGACAACCAAACGTCAGGTGGAATACTACCTTACAGCTGTGGCGCCCATGGCTTGGTGGGAGAAGCAGAGGAAGACCTCAGATAAGATGGGCTGATGACATTAAAAGACATGCAGAGTTCGCTTGGAGGAGAACAGCCGAAAACCGAGGAAATTGGAGAGAGTTAGAGCTGGATTGAAGAAGACTGAAAGAGAGAGAACAGAGAGGGCATGGCAAGGACTGCATTCACCACGGGCGCATTTGCGTTCGAGGCGCACAATTATTTTTTTGATTATGCTTTTCCATTTTTTTAAGAAAAAATTACTATAACATCGAATATAATCTTAAAAAACTTTCCGCAGTTGTTCTTGTGTTATCTCGCTTAGCGAATTTAAATACATAGGTCTTAGGTATTTGTTTTGAATATCATTATACACTTTCTGTTTTAGTAATACCTGGGTGAGTCGGCCTCGGTGGTCTAGTGGTTACCGCATTTGCCTTTAGATCGGAGGGACGCGGGATCGAACCTGGCCAAGGTCGGCGAGATTTTTCTAGCGGGGAAAAATCTGAAAATGCGCCTTCTCTCGGATAAGAAGTAAAGCCGTAGTTCCCGTGCCACTGCGATGTGTATATATATATATATATATAATCTTAACCTCATTTACCTTTCGGTGTAGGGTGATGTAACACGTTAAAAACCACTACTGGAGTTGGAATTACCCCAGATAGGCAAAATTCTTAGTTAGGGTGTACAATAGGCTAAATGTGGCCTAAGTGCATACAGATGCTTAAAAAACCGCGTCCTAGATCTCGCTCTTTCAAAGCAAGCAATACCCGGGTGGCCATACAATAAAATGCTACTACGATTTATCCAGCCTGAAGAAAAATTTTGATTTAACCAATTGCGTAGAACAATAACATTATGAACTGGCGAGCCATCTAATTCCAGGTACAAATTTTTTCTCAGCAACACGTGTAACTCTTCCATGGCATCTTGAAATTCTATATTAAGAAATTCTAAAAACCTTTGGTTAAATTGCAACGCTTCTCTGACTGAACGAACGTTTTCACCAACTAAAGGTATTATTTCTACTTTTTCAGCAATGGTTAGATGCATTTCAGCCATTATTTAATTTCCCATTTAAATTTACAGAACGCTTAATTGCAAGTTCATAAACTTTTTGTTTTCCATGGACCTTTCTGCTAAGACAATGGAATGTTAATTCACTTATCATTATAATATTATAAATTATTAAAAATCGTAAAAGTTTGATTAAAATTTGATTTAGACTATTTTTGTGATTCTGAAAAAAGTTTTATAACATTTTGTTACTAAGCATACTATGTTTTTGAATTTTTTTGCATTTAATTTTGATCGTTGTAGGCTACCGTTTTTTTCCCTCACTCATTCATACTACCGTCCCCCCCCCCGCCCGGAACAGCTTTTGCATTACTTCAGGGGGGTGCGGGCGTCCCTTACATACTAAACATTCATTCAACATGCACCCTAAGTAAATGCGGTCGCCCCAGTCGGGATTCGATCGCCCCAACGGAGCGACTGCATTTACCGTGACCTCGAGTGGCCAATGAGTTCTCGCACTAGACCACCGCGGTCCCTAGGCTACTGTTTTGCTGCAAAGTTATTTGAAAGTTTTAATAATAAATTGTATTAAAGGGTAGTATAAGCGACCAAAATTTGAAATTGATTGATTTGCCATCCAACAGGCTATGGAAATCTGGGGGAATGTGTGGTATCATTGAAATTTGTCAATTAATTAAGTTGGGTTATGCTAGTTTTTCTTGATGGAGGTTATGTTTTTTGAAAGCAGGCAGTGTTGCCAGTGGAGCTTGTTTGTTTATTTAACGTCCGCCTATTTCTGCTCAATATTGGTTTATAATACTTAGATATAATAATGATTTCATTATAAATAAAATAATAACTATAACTTAAATGTTGTCGTAACACATACCAAATACATATTGCTGTTCCTTTTACACGGGAATTCTGAACTCAAATCGTATTTATACAGAGCATATTCCACGCCATTCTTTGTTTTCCTTGCAACTTGTCCAAAGCCGGAATCAGCTGATTAACCAACCAATTTTGAAAAATTTCCCCATTCATAGTTTTATGATAGTCCCTGTCGTTGTTCTTTGAGTCTAGTAACATGTCGCACCCTTACAATAAGCCTAAATTACATCCCGCATTCAAAATCGTGAACCTCTTCCCCTCACTTTTAATTTTGGCTGGGTTACTTTTAAGATCGGTTTCGTGTACCCATTGACGACTCGTGGATCCATTTTGGTAGATCCACGTTTCGTCTAGGTACACGAATGTCACATTTTCACTAGAATTTTGATATTGGAGAAATTGTCTCAAAAATTTAATTTTGCATGCAACGACGTGTTTTTGTTCACATAATATTTTGCGTCCATTCACCAGTTTGTGTTTGTAACCCATTGATTTAATAATTTTGAATAAAGTAGTCCTGCCCCCCTTCTATTCCAAATTTTCACGAGAGTCAGCCAAGAGTTTGTCGAGAGTAAAATGTTCATTCTTCAGATGATACTGCCAAATTTGTCGTTGCAAATCTTTTCTAAACGTGTAATTTAAGAAAACGCCCGTCTCAGCACGTTTACTACAAATGAAGATTTCAAAACGTCCTGTCCTTGTGATAAAATGTTCCTTATAAAACGCTCAGACATCTAAAATTACAAGTATAAGTAATTTGCAGTTGCATATTTAAGAAATAATATATGCTTACCCCAAATATATCAATTAATCGATTTATAATGGTAAATCGTGTGAAGTCTGACAATTCTGACAATTAAGTACCTAGGTTAATATATTATGTGTTTTATTAATTCTAAACTTACTAGATTATTTTAGAAAAGTAGGGGACTCTAGAGTTGGCAACGGGGCAATTTCATTTTGAGATTGCTAGAAATCAATCAAATAATATTTCAAAAATGCAACTTAAGAATAACAAAACACAGCCTGCTGGATGGCAAATCAATCGTGAATAGTGTATAGTCCTTCTACTAGTACAGCAACAACTAGTACTTGTAGTACATATGACATTGCACATTTTATAAAAAAGAGACTTCCCAATTGTGACAAACTTGATTTAGTTGAAAAGTTTTGGATACCGGATGATAGTTACGACTTTCCGACAACTACAATTAATAAACATAATCGTCGATTTCAAACAAGATGGATGAAAACATATCAAACGTATTCTGCTGTCGATGATGCGGCCTACTGCAAGTTTTGTGTTGTTTTTGCAAAGGAAGAGGTTGGATTTACTCATTCTCAAGAAACAGGAAAATTAGTAAAACTACCCTTCAGAAACTGGAAAGATGCAATAAATTCGTTCAATCATCATAACCAATGCAAATACCACATTGATGCAATTATTTATTATGAATCTTTAAAAAAAGAAGAACAAGGCAAAACATTAGCAGTAACTTGTCAAATAAATCGGTCAAATTTTAAACAGGTGGAAGAAAATAGACAGAAACTTATCCCTATTATAAAAACGGTAATTGCATGCGGGAGAAATGGATGGGCTCTTCGTGGACATCGTGATTCAGGAAGTATCGATGTAGGCGGTAATCCAGTTAAAGGGGAAGGTAATTTTCGAGCCTTACTTAGATTTAGAATGGATTCTGGAGATGAAACGTTACGAAAACTGAACTTTCAGTTATAATAAAACTGCAGTTTTATATCAATACAACAAAAAAATTGTTGAATAACATAAAAATCCAGTACCTATATATTATGTTAAACTTACTTAATATATTGTAAAAGTAAATCATAACAAAGTTAAGGAATATATTTTTTTGTATCCTTAATGGAAAACAGCCATTTGATTAAGTAGAATTCACAAAGGAAATGTTTTATTTTACTCATTAGCAACACTTTATTCGTTAGCAACACTTTATTCGTTAGCAACACTTTAATCGTTAGCAACACAACCACACAAAAAATGACATTTAACGAAAAAATTATTCTCTATATTTATTGCCATAAAAATTGTTCAAAAGTTTTATCATATTTGATGGAAGTAGATTTAGAATCGCTTCTCTGGCGGCTTCCAAAATACTCTCATTTTCTTCAAACTGCATCTTTTGTTAAAATTCTGTTTTGTTTAATTTGTCGTCATGCGTTGCTAAGGTTACTTTTAATAGGCAACTATGTTAAAGATTGTAATAAAACAATTTTTGTTAAAATATTCTTAGGTTTTCCACGTTTTCCATTAAGGATACAAAAAAATAGCATGTTTAACTCGTAAGAAAAGTGGTCTACTATCTCGTGAAAACTTAATTTACTCGCTAACGCTCGTAAATCAATCTGTTTCCACTCGATAGTAAACAACCACTTTTCTTTACTTGTCAAACAATCTACTATTTTTATTGAAATATTTTTTATTAATAAATCTTTTACACAAATTTAAAAACAAAATTAATTACTATAGAGATGTTATATTATTTACATTTTAATTATACAAAAAGAAAAAACAATATAAATTGAATTAATGAATGGCTTACAAAATTTACAAAATCTCGTGTCCAGGTGTAAAAAAATAAGATTCTGGAAAATTCATTCATTCATTTTTTTCTACCTGTATAACATTGAAGAATAGCATTACGTTTCACATTATCAGACCCATTATAAGGTCTTGTATGTGTGCCACAAAATTTTTTGTTTGAAATTCATCGTCCCTTGTAGAGATGGACTCGGGCAACGAATCAACAACTTGTGATGCAACAGGCAATGGCAGTGGAATGCAATCTTTAGTTGCTTCTGTAATAAACACAAAAAAAATAACATTATATCAAGCGAGGTCTGTGAATTTATTCACTACACTCATTTTACATAGAGTCCCTGAATGTCATTTTGATGTTTGTTTTCCTTCAAAAAAACCATCGTCAAAATGACTTTCAGCGACTCTAATTTTACACCAAAGAAAAAAATTAGTAGTTTTACACTCAAAATCACAAAAAGGATGTACCACAATAAATTAATCGATTAAGGATAACCTATAAACCCACACGTGAGAACATAAACATGAAAGAACGCGCACACGCACAAAGTCAAGAATCATGTGCTTACTGCAAGTGACGTGTTCACCTTCAAGGTTGCGAATTTTGTTTTGGAAGAAAGTACTAGTGCTGCCATCTTACTGAAGGGAGAAAACTTGCAGCATGGATACCAACCTGCATATGGCTTGCTCATTTAGCCCAAACATCTATAAGGGCCGGTTTTATAATGTCTGGTTGAGTGTCCGTTGACTGTCAACCGTCGGTTGACTGGCCGATTGAGTTTTATAATATCGGGTTGGCGACTTAACCCTCGGTTCAGCCAAGGTTGAAGTCAACCGCTAGTAGGAGTACGGATTGAGAAATTTCAACCGACGCGTCGGTTGAAAGGAAACCGTAGATGTGCGCACGCGTCAGAACTGTCAGAACACCGCTTCCAGTAACTCTTCGTCGTCACTACTTGATGAGTCACTTTCCCATGTCAAACCACTAATAAATCTATCCATCTTGAAGATTTATTTCAAACCTCAAGACCACACAAAAATACAAAAACCTGCAAACGTCGCTTCACGGCCGGTCGCGCTCGCTGTCACAGTCGCATAAAAGTGAGGTTACCTGTACTCATCATTGCATTTTATACATAATTATATCAAGCAGTCATTATTATTGATGTAAAGTAACAAATTTTAAACAGATTTCATTTATAACACGTCAAACGAATCTGGTATTGTACTTTTTAATGTAATATTCCTGTAACATCTCTTTCAGAGGTGATTTACTCTGCAAAATTTATAATTCCCGCGCTGTGGCAGCGACATCTTCGAAACTTTAATTTACTAACAAGGAATAAGACGAATTTGATTGGTTACAATCTCAATCGCCAGTGTTGCCAACCTGAAACAACGTGGGTTTTTTCAACTATCACCTAGAAACGCTTTATAAAACCACAACATGCTCAACCGAAGGTTGACGATCCAACCGACAGTCAACCGAGACTTTTATAAAACCAGCCCTTAGAGGAAGAAAATGGCAGATGCTAATAAAATATAATTTATTTTTGAGTACTAAATAATAATTACAGTAGACATCTTAGTTCATATATTTACAGTTTATTTCATAATAAAATATAGAAACAGTTCAGGGAAATCAATATTTAAAAAATTGTTTTTACAATCATTTCAATAACTGCATTAAGAAACATGTACACCGATTGCCAACTTTCTATTTGGCTACTTACAATTTAAAACAAAAATTGTACCCGGTAACTTAGATGTAGACACTATCAGTAAAGACATTACAATTACAAGAAAGATAATTGACTATCTAAAACAAACTACACTCGCATGTGAATGAGGAGCGGCAAAACTAAGAGGAATTAATTCGGAAGTCAAATATTTGACTAGTTGAATTGAAAGAGAAGTTTATGGCGAGGTCAGAATGTTTTCCAGTCTTCAAAAAAGTGTGACCGTTGTACGTAACGCCGCATGCCAGAGTACCTTTTTCGGTTCACAATTCACTAGTAATCGATTTAACTAAATCAAATGTACAACTTTTACAACTATAACTATTGGAACTAGAAATCTAACTTGCTGTATTTGATATTATCCCCATTTGTGGGGCAATTGAAAATGGTTAAAAAGTCATTAAAACTATACAAAGTTGCACTTAACCTCAATTTCCTAATATGGGATCGGTTCAAAATTGAGATCCAATCGCAGAAATATCCAAGGTAGTCTTTTCAGTGTTCGTTTGATAACTATACGACGATAAAAATGCAAAGACTTATCTATTTCCGTTGAACAATCCCATCACTTTGATTTCCTAATGTGGCTAATCATAAAATATCTTTGTACGCATAACAATTGATTTATCTTCTCCTGTCTTTGGAACGATCCCGTTCCTTGTCTCTATCTCGCTCCTTCTCATCATCCCGGTGTTTGGATTTCTTGTACCTCTCCTTGTCATCCCGTCCAGAGTGTCGGTCATCTTTATATCTATCGTCCTTATATTTGTCTTCCCTATACTTATCGTCCCGATCCTTCTCATACTTTTTATCGTTCTTCTCGTGCCGGTCCTTTTTCTCGTCGTACCTGTCCTTCTCAACATACCTATCTCGATCTCGATCTTCTTTACTGTTGTACTTATCCTCCTTGCTGTTGTACTTGTCTTCTTTGCTGCTGTACTTATCCTCTCTGCTGCTGTGCTTGTCTTCCTTATTGCTGTACTTGTCCTTGTCGTAGCGGTCATTTTTATCGTGCTTGTCGTACCGATCTATGTACCTGTCGTTTTTGATTTCCTTTTCATTGCTGATCGACCGCGACCGCCTCTTTTCCCTGTAACAAGAATATTAGTTAGTTACAGCTAAAAAAAATGACTCAATTATAGATAATATAAAGAATGGATGCGGCAATTTTGTAACACCAAGCCAGTATACAACTGGTGTCCCAGGTCACCAAGCGAGTTTATAAATACTTTTGGTTTTATTATGTTTAATTTTATAATTTTGTGGCAAAACGTTGTGTCATTAAAACGGTACATTGATGTTACAATTCTTCAACGAAAACAATCGCTATTGTGCATTATCTTCTGTTTATTTGGTGTCCCTAAGTAACTTCACAACAGCGTACCATTGCCGCATCCACTTCCGATCCTAAACTACAACCCACCTTCCTTTCCTCGAAATTTTGTTATGCGGAGAAACACTTCTGGACCTGGAATAGCTCACCCTTCGCTTGTGGCTTTTCTTATGGTTCCTGGACGGCGTCCGACTGCGAGACCGCGCATGTTTTTTCGAACGTTTGTGGTGTTTACTGACTGGGGAATGACTAGGCGATTTGGAGCGGGACCGCTTCTCAGCTGTAGGCACTATATGGCTGCCTGATCGACTGAAACGGAAAAATGTGAGGTCAGATTTGTTTTGTACTTGCCCAAGGATCTTATTTATAAATCTACTGGGAGGAAAACGGCTGTAATTGAATGTTTCTACAGGCGTTTCAAAGGTTTTAAATCAGCCTTTTATGCTTTTATTGTCGAAAATATGCAGAATCAATCATACGTGTAGGCGTTTTTGCTTGAGGGGTGCCATTTGCGGAAATAATATTAAAATGTAGTTGGGTAACAAAATTGAAAGTTTTATAATATTTACTAGTTATTTGATGTTATGACACGATATGGCCAGTAAAGTTAATATTGTTAATAAAATGTTTCATAGTATGTACGAATGGTATTTTTTAAATAAGGTCCGCTTGCGAATGAGAGCGAGAATGACGCGCGATCGCCGCAGTGCGCTCGCGCGTCTGCTCCCGCCATGCTTTGCGCGCGTTTAGACGCCATTTGCAGCCGTGTCGTCTGTCTGTGTGTTGAGCTGTAGAAGTTCATAATGTTTAAGAAAATTGAGTGAGATACGATCACGAAGGAGATGAATTGTTGGACTACATCGTTACAAGAGATGAGACTTGGGGGTGTCTCACGTGAGTCTCGAGTCCAAGCAGCAGTCAATGGAATGGTGACACAAATCGTCGCCAACCAGAGCGAAAGCAAAACAGACAATTTCAGCAGGAAAGATCATGGCAACTATCTTTTGGGACAGGAAAGGGATTCTGTTAGCGGATTTTATGCCGAGAAACACAACAATCAATTCTGATCCGTATTGTGTGACCTTGAGTAAACTCCGGCGTGCCATATAAAACAAGCGGCGTGGCCTACTGTCTTCCGGTGTGATGTTGCTCCATCACATTGCAACGACACGTGTTTCTGCACAAACACAAGGTCTAATCAGGTCTTTTGGATGGGAATAACTGGATCATCCACCTTACAGTCCAGACCTTGCACCCAGTGATTTTCACTTGTTTCGGTTTGGTGGTCAACGGTTCAACGACGACGAAGAAGTGAAAACTGCAGTCATGGATTCGGTTTCTTCACAGGCAGCAGATTTCTTTGACGTAGACATTCAAAAAATATATTTTAATGAGATTTACAGAATTTTCCTCTTATTAAAAAACGGACCTTATTTAAAAAATACCCCTCTTATAATAAGCTTTAAAACAAATTAATATTTCTAACTTTTACGACATCTGTGTCTTGAAATTCGTAAATTCGAAAAAAAAAAGGGTTAATTAGTTGTGAATCCCCGCTTGAACCAATTAACGATCAAAAGTTTAAAAGTTTTTTTTTTAATTTTTATTGGATGTACTGGCAAATTCGCTAAAAAAACCCTTTCCTAACTTCAAGAATTAGCAATACATGTG
The DNA here is from genome assembly GCA_014611495.1 of Limonius californicus. NCBI lineage: Eukaryota > Metazoa > Arthropoda > Insecta > Coleoptera > Elateridae > Limonius > Limonius californicus. The sequence continues at coordinate 4,958 of JABXWE010009381.1, read as the reverse complement.
AATTTGTAACGATTTCCGCGCCTAAAAGAAGGCAACCCTTTTTACATATTTAGTGATTCTCCTGCTTATAGGATTTTTTAATATTTCGAAGTTACATTTCGGTCAAGTCAACGCGGTGCGTAGTTTCAAAAGTTGGGGGGAAGGAGATTCTAAAAGACAGTTTTCCGTAAATAGGACAGTTTGGAGTTGAGTATTGTCGGTCTTACCGGAAGTATATTCGTGATTAGTGAGCTATTTCTTTTAATTCGTTTTGCGATTGGAAATTCATTTTCCGCTTTGAGAGTCACTACACACAGGAGCTTTTCCCATAGCTGAAGGGAAGCAAAGCTCCAGGAATTTATTTCCAATGTAGAATTTAATCCGGTACAGAAGATTTGGTTTGGTGTTATGCCAGAGTCCATCAACTGGTAAGTTGGTTACGACCAGAAAATTTTTGTCTTGTCCTAATTTCCAGAACCTTAATTCTAATCTCCGATAAATTTAATTTAAGCAAAATTCGTGCGGCAGGACGTCCCGAAATTAAGGCGGCGCAGTAGAAAAACTCTACATTCATACGTATGGTGCAAATTGATACGCTGTTATCGTCGAGTAACCTTAGTCTGTGGTACGGTCGAGCTGATTGCCGCCACATCTTGAACAAGGGAAGTGCATTAAAATAGTACATTTTAAAAATTGTATAACCTTGCCTTGTTGTTTACGATTTCGTTAACGTTATTTAAGATTTAATTTAACAATTGATTTGGGCTCACTGAATTGTGTCAATGGGGTTTTAATTGGGAATATGTGTAAATGCTATTGTAATATTCCATTTATTAGAGGTAACAATTTTACGTGAATCATATATACAGGGTACTCCGATACAGGGTTGATATTGCGAGTTAAAGAGTTCGCAGTTTGAACATGTTTGTCCTAGATCGTTCTGATCACGCATGGATTGTAACGCGGAGGCCTCCTACGTTACGGATTGCGCTAAAAATTACTGGTATCTTATTCGAGTAGCGCAATAAAGGTCCGAAAAATTGTTTGAGTGTCGCCCAATTTAAGTTAGTTATATTCAGTTCCAGGAACGTAAAATTGGGACTGCTAATTTATTTTTCTTGTATAGAAATATTAGAATAGTGGGTTGTTTTTTTATTAAGTAAAAAGAGTTTTGGTTGCAACTTGTCTTTTATTTTATTTTACGACGAAATATCTAGAACTAAGTCTACCTAAAGCATAGATAGCAGATATCAAGGTAGGTGATAATCTATCTTGGGGTCCAACTTCCCATTTACCATCTCGGACGAAGTTAGTAAATTATAAATCGGTAGCGCCTATAAACTAATTGTTGGAACCTACTCCTTCTTCGATTGGGTTTCCGGGATTCTAACTTTTGTCAACTTGGTAATTTTCTACCTAAGCAGTGGCGTAGTTGCGAAGTTTTTTTTTGTAATTCAGCTAATTTTTTATGTAGTAAAGATTAAAGGCATGACAAATTTTTACAAAACATACAATGGTGTTAAAAAGTTCCGTATCACCAAGGCGTGTAATTAATTCTTGGAGAAAAAATTAAAGATAAATCCCACAGTGGCTGACCAAAAATATCTTCTGCTAGAGATGTTAGTTTTAAGAAAAACTAGTCTGGCCGACAGGAACCTCATTACTACAAATGACCACAATTGTGGTTAGAAGCTACTAGTGTAAGTGTGTGTACATCAACTGCCCGTGTGGGGTTACTAGTCCCCCATCGGGCGCCTCCCCAGGTGGCTGATAGGGAGGGACATGGAGGGTACTGGGAAATAAATTATCCAGGGCGGACCAAAACCAGCAGGCGCTGGGGAGCAGCAGTGGCCAGAACTGGATTAAGGTGGGCTTCAGTACTGCTTAACATTAGATAGCCATAGGCGGAAACTACATATTGGTTTAACCGGCTGCGATCCTCCAATTGGTTTAGCCAGCGAGGAAGATTATGGATAAATGTCCCCTAGATGACAATATGACGAGTTTTAAAACAGATAGTATACCCCAGGTGTGTGAGACTCAAAGTCCAAAATCCCACACCTACAAAAAGGTCATCCTCACGGATTCTGGGGCAGGCGAAAATTCGCAAATGTCTATCAACTACAGAAAACTTCCTTTAACGAAATTGTACATCATCACTTACAATGTTAGAACCATGAAGTCTACAGCACTAGAAGAGTGAGTGATACTCAATACTTGGTACAGATTGCCGAAAAGCCGACTCTACCCTTGGATATCTCCACAAGATACAGGAGAGAGAATTGTTAGGAACCAAATTGACTACATTCTTATAAACAAGTGTTTTAGAAACAGTATTTTGAGTGGAAAGACATACCCAGGTGCTGATATTGGGTTGGACCACAACCCTGTGGTAATTAAGATGAGGATGAAATTTAAGAAGGTAACAAAGCCAACAATGAATAATAACCTTGATTGGGAAAGACTAAAAAAAATACAGATATCAGAGACAAATTTGTTCAACGAATGGAGACGGAAATAAACAATCTGAAACCATTACATGTACAAGAAAATGAAGAACTAACAACATTAGAAGACAAAATTGAAAGAACTTGGATAAATCTTAAACAATCTTTAAAGAAAGTAGGATAAGATACTCTAGGCCCCCCAAGAAAATCGAATGGATTACAAATGAAATAATAAAACTGATGGATGCAAGAAGAAAAATGAAACAACAAAAAGATGTAGATGTATATAAAGAATTAGATCGTAACATGACAACAAAAATTAAAGAAGCAAAAGAAAAGTGGTTAGAGGAAACATGCAAACATATTGAAGAATTGCAAGCAAATCACAATGAACTAAATTTACACGAGGAAATAAAGAAAATGGCAGAACGTTATAAACAGCGAATGCCAATGAAGAAAAGAAATGAAAAAAATGAGATAGTGTTAGATATAGAAGATAAAAAAAGAGTATGGAAGGAATATATAGAAGAATTGTTCAAAGATGTGAGAAGTACTAATGGTCCAGATATAACATCCGCTGAAGATCCACATATACTTGGATCAGAAGTGTCATATGCAATTAAAATGACTTAGACTGGGAAAGCTGCAGGCGACGATGATATAGTAGCAGAGAATTATAAATACATGGGAGACTGTGGAATGCAAAGATTGACAGAGCCGTTTAATAATATATACGCAAGTGGTACCATACCAAAAGATTGTTACGCTCAACGTTTGTAGCAATACCAAAGAAATCGAAAGCTCAGAAGTGTCAAGACTATAGAACCATCAGTTTGATGTCTCATACATTGAAAATATTCCTACATATAAATATACTATAAAATTAGACAAAAATGTGAAGAGCAGGTTGGTCAATCACAGTTTGGTTTCCGTAAACATCTTGGGATGAGAAAAACAACCCCTGCATTAGTAGTATTAACAGAACGCTGTATAGAGGTCCGTAAAAAGGTGTACGCGTGTTATATAGACTACGAAAAGGCGTTTGACAGGGTTCAACATGATACATTATTAAATCAACTGCAGAAAATTGGTCTAGATGGTAAAGACTTTACAATTATAAAGAATCTCTATTGGAGACAAACAGCAACTGTACGTTTAGACGAAGATATAACAGAATCAATGGAAATCGATAGAGGTGTTCGACAAGGCTGTGTGCTCTCTCCAATTTTATTTAAAGTGTATACAGAGGTAGCTGTTCAAAACGCCTTAGAAGAAAGACCAGAAGGAATAAAGATAAACGGACTTGTGTTCACAGTTGTTTTACTGACAATGAAACGGATTTGCAGATCCTTATGGATAGGGTATATAAAGAAAGTAAGAATATTGGTTTTAACATAAACACACTCAAAACAAAATGCATGTTGTTCAACAAATCAGACGATAATATAAATATAAATCTTGAAGTTGATGGCAAAGCAATAGAAAACGTTGAAAAATATATATCTAGATCAAGAAATGAATAACAGCATGAGTCATTTCGAAGAAATTAAGAGACGAGTAAAAATAGCGCGAGCAGGCTTCCTGAAGATGAAAAATATACTGTATAATTTAAAGTTAGAAGGTCAAACCAGGCTTAGAGTACTACAGTGTTATACACTATTCACGATTGATTTGCCATCCAGCAGTCTGTGTTTTTTTTTCTTAAGTTGCATTTCTGAAATATTATTTGATTGATTTCTAGCAATGTCAAAATGAAATTGCCCCGTTGCCAGCCTTTAGAGTCCCCTACTTTTCTAAAATAATCTAGTAAGTTTAGAATTAATAAAACACATAATATATTATACCTACTTAATTGTCAGAATGGTGAAAGTTATTAACAAAGTTACTAAACTGCAAATTGTGAAAGCTTTCAGCCATTATAAAAGAGTTAGGCCAGACTTCACACAATTTACGATTATAAATCGATTAATTAATATATTCGGGGTAAGCATGTATTATTTCTTAAATATGCAATTGCAAATTACTTATAATTTTAGGTGTCTGAGCGTTCTATGAGGGACATTTTATCACAAGGACAGGACGTTTTAAAATCTTCCATTTGTAGTATACGCGCTAAGACGAACGTTTTCTTGAATTACACGTTTAGAAAAGATTTGCAACGACAAATTTGGCAGCATCATCTGAAGAATGAACATTTTACTCTCGACAAACTCTTGGCTGACTCTTGCGAAAACTTGGAATACAAGGGGGACAGGACTATTTTATTCAAAATTATTAAATCAATGGGTTACAAACACAAAATGGTGAATGGACGCAAAATTTTATGTGAACAAAAACACGTCGTTGCATCCAAAATTAAATTTTTGAGACAATATATCTGCCTGCTTAACAACCAATCAGTGGATTTCAAATTTTGAAATTCAGCCAATAGAATCGGAACTACAGTGAAAATATAGCTTGTCGCTGTATTTTCACGGTGATAAACCTGCTTAGTTTTTGTTTTACTAACTGTCAAGTGAAAATAATGATTTA
>JABXWE010009380.1:0-35124 GCA_014611495.1 Limonius californicus | reverse complement strand
TGGTTCGGAGCCCACGTTAAGCTGTAGGTCCTCTATGTCTGTGGCACTCTAAACGCGCAACACAGGCATAGGAGAGAAGATCGCTACGTCTCGTAAGAGACAAAGCACCCTAAGAAGAAGAAGAAACTGTAATTTAAGGGTATGTTACTTTCCCTTCACGGTGAAATGCTAACCTACTACGATTTAAAATAAACAGCAAAATTGAAGAAATCGTATTAGGGATTTTTTTACAACAAAATTTTGTTAATAAAAGTTGTACAGAATCGCCCAACTAAGCTAAAACCAAAATTTCATTACAATCAAAAAATATAGAAAAAAATTTTTTTTCTAAAAAATTCATCTTTTTTGGAAAAAAATTTTCAATATTTTTGATTGTAATGAAATTTTGGATTTAGCTTATTTGGGCAATTCTAAACAACTTTTATTAACAAAATTTTGTTGTAAAAAAATCCCTAATACGGCTTCTTCAATCCAAAATTTCATTACAAACAAAAAATATTGAAATTTTTTAGAAAAATAAATTTTCAATATTTTTTGTTTGTAATGAAATTTTGGATTTAGCTTATTTGAACGATTCTGAACAATTTTTATTAACAAAATTTTGTTGTAAAAAAATCCCTAATACGACTTCTTCAATTTTGCTGTTTACTTTAAATCGTAGTAGGCTAGCATTTCACCGTGAATGGAGAGTAACATACCCTTAAATTACAGTTTAGTGAGAGGTATAATCAGAAAAAAGAAATTTTTTGAGTCGATAATATATAAACAAAATACTGGGGTGGTGCAGTCTACAGTGAGACACACTGTATATCTCAATTATCCCTATTTGAGACGCCACTGTGTTACGTTCTTTTAAAATTTGCCGCTACATATGAATTAATATCGTACTCTAATTGCGGCTTCATAGGAATTAAAAACGTTATTTTAATTGCAGTTTTATGTTGATAACAGTTTGGCTATTTTGTTTTCTGTTTTGTTTTTGTTTGTTTTTGTTGACAATTCCCTTTTGCAGGCTTAATTTGCGAAGATTGCCTTTTTCGCGCCTGACCTTAAACGCTTCTGAGAATTTACATGCCGAATTATTCTAGAACATTTTCGCCATATTTCGAATTATGTTGCTATATTTTGGGGGTAATGCAGGTTTCAATTGCGAGGGTTAGTCAGTCAGTTTTACATCTTGAATGGCTCCGGTCGCACGAGTCCATCTACGAAGGCCGTTACGAAATTAAAGAGTCAGCCTACGATCTTCACTTAACTCCGGTCTCCGAAATTCCATCAATTGGGGGGGCCGTAAATAAGTTGAGTGCTGCAGGGGCGGCTTGGGTTTTTCGATGGGTGTCCATCATGTGTGATTTTTCGTTTCGCTGCTTTACCATGGGGTGAAAACAGAACATCGACAAATGTCGGATTTATAGGAACACAATGGATTTTCCCCTGTAAAGGCAATTCATTGCGAATTAGCCGGTCGCCGTTGGCGGATTAAGATCGAGCCCAGTTCCTGTCCCTCTGCTGTTACCTTCGGGGCGACGAACGCATCAAAGTTTCGGGCCCTTGATGTTGACTCCATCCAATCAAGTCTTCAGGTGCGTACCTGCGGATTTTTATCATCATCCTGTTCAATACTTCCGACATTGTGCCTGCCTCGGTCTATGACGTTTCATCGTGGCCGGTTCATCGTGGACGTTTCATCGTGACCGTTCCATCGCCAGGTTGCTTCAGCGTCGGCCGTTTCATCGTCAGGCCGGTTCATCGCGAGTTAAACGAAATTTTGTTTGCCGGTTCATCGCGAATTAAACGAAATTTTGTTTAGTTAGTTAAATAAAAATTCTTAGTTCAGTTACATTCCATTCTTGGTTTATAATGGGAATCTTATATTAATGCGAAAGTAAATATTTAAATAATGAGAATCACTAATTACTAATTGACTGTGCAATTTAGACGACAACAACAACAATTCTTAAAACGATTCAGTTAAGTTACATTCCAAAGATTATTACCTATGTATAGAAAGTAACCACTAAGAAAATTCTCAGTTCATTTTGGATTGTTTGCTAGAGCTGGAAGTGCAAATTTTAAGTAAAAGAGGAAAAGAAAAGTATTCCTATAACGGACATCTATATATTTTCGAAAAGCGTAGTAAACGCGATGAAAATGTTAAGTTTTGGCGGTGCGAGCAGAGGGGCGTTGCAAAGCAAGGATTCACACCAGGGACAAAAAAGTGATCAAAGAAATTAATCCGCATTCCCATGATTCCTCAGCAGTGAATGTGGAAGTGGCTGCTGTGGTTACTAATATCAAACGTCGTGCAGAAATGGGTGTGGGGGGCACTGCTCAGGTGATAAACGAGTGTATTGTTAATTTATCTGAAGCTGCAATTCCGAACAATCGGGCTCTACGAAAAGTGATTCGGCGGAAACGTAATGAAATAAATGCTGCGCATGTGGAGCCTAACACCATCGAAGAGTTAATAGTGCCAGAACTTTATAAAGTATATATGCCTCAACCAGGAATCGAGGAAAACTTCTTATTATATGACAATGAACAAAATAATAATAATAGAATTTTAATTTTTGGTTGGGAAAGCTGGCTTGTACATTTGCAAGTATCCCAGACTTGGTATGTCAATGGGATATTCTCAATTTCACCGAGATTGTTTTCTCAGGTTTATGTGGTTATGGTTAAACGGCAAGGTGGAGTGTATTCTATATTTTGTGCCCTTTTAACAAACAAACAACGTAGGACTTATGTGGAAATGTTCGAAGCAATAAAAAGACTACTACCGAATTTAAGTCCAAGGAAGGTACATCAATTGTGATTTTGAGCAAGCAGCTATTACTGCAATGACCGAGTGTTTTCCAGGTGTGCGTATTAGAGGTTGCTTCTTCCATTTAGCGAAAAATATGAAGAAGCGATTGAGTAAAATGGGATTCACATCGCGTTATAATAATTAGCCAGATGCCAGACATTAGCTTGTTCCCGTTGCCGATTTAGATGAATGCGTAGATGCACTTTCAAACGAGTTGCGAGCAGAACTACAACCATTGCTGAATTGGTTAGAAGACAATTATATAAATTATAGGGCGTCCAAACAGACGTGGCAATGGAAGACGGCCTGCTTTGTTCCCGCCAGAAATCTGGAATTTATACGATCGTGTTTTAAATAAAGACGATCGCACCAACAATCATGCGGAAGCTGCCCACCGGCGACTGCAAACAGAGTTGGGAGTTGATCATCCAAGTATTTGGAAATTGATCGATGGGCTGCGGAAAGTGCAAAAGGGCTGCGACGTATACTACGAACAACTTATCGCCGGGAATCAACCACCTGTTAAATTAAGGAAATATCGCCAGGCTGATGAACGCATCTTAAGAATTGTTACGGATTATAACAATAGAAACAAATTGGAATATTTACGTGGTTTAGCGCATAATTATCAATTTTAAATTAATCATATTTTTGAATTTTATTGACAATAAATAATAATTTATAAGGCTTTGGTTGTTTTATTCCATTATTAATAACAAAATTCATTATATGTGTTTACTAATTCTTTGTTTAACACAGAAAAGGTGTTATCGCCGCGGCGATGAACCGGTCTGGCGCTGAATCGGACGGCGATGAAACGGCCGCCGATGTAACGGCCGCGATGAACCGGCCGCGATGAAACGTCCCATTCCCTGCCTGCCTGCATCAAAATTTAAGGTAAAGAACTAAAGTTTTGTGTTTTGTAAAAAGAAACCTTTTACGCGTCAACTTGCAAAATTCAACGTGATTAAACCTTTTTTATGTAACAAGAAGTGACCTTCAGTCGCCGATCGTCCTCTGTCGTATTACTAATTGTAAGAGTAATTTTATTTATACTGTGTCATTCCTGTAAGCCCCGACGTCGCTGGCCACGTAGTTATTTGGAAAATGTAAATGACGTACGCCAGTGGCGGCGAGTTTTTTTGTCTGAACGTTCAAATTAAAAACCTGTAAGATGGAACTATAAAATCACCATTTCATTGTACATTTGTCATTTTTTTAATAATTCAATTATACGTCTGTTAAAATTTACTGCCTCTTTTATTATTGTGCAATCTGTATCTGTGTGTGTACAAATTTTGCAAGCTTTATATATAGGTATAGGAGGAGGCACAATAAAGGTGAGTCCGATTCCCATAAGCTGTTGGACTCTCGGCCTTCCACAAGGACTTACAATCAACTGTATTTTGAAGGTGGCGCCCACTAATTTTGACTTACTCTGTACACAACTAAGATTTCCTCCCGTAAGCGATTTCCGTGAACTCCCCCTACTCCTCTGAGCTAAGCTGCAGGCCTTTTCCACCTATCTGGTTACGGATCGACGGAAAACCTCGTTTGGCCCGTAACAACTGATGAGAAATAAACAGCTGACAGGTTTATTCTATTTACTACCAACATGAGAATAATTTCTTATGGCGGTAAATTCAAACTATCCTCAATCATTTACAATCACACTGTATCTTCTTATGTCTTGTATGCTTTTACTTATGTTTTTATTTAATATTCTATATTGTTATGATCCTCGTTGTGTGCTCCTTCGTTATTGTATGCGGTGCGGTGTATTTTGGGTTAGTTTTGAATTTTTCTGTAGTTTTTTCCGTGCGCAAATCTTCTTTTGTAGCTACCTTTATATCATCGGTAATTTTATCAATTAAATCCATATATTGCAGTCTCTCAACTGGTGCTAGTTTACCATTGAGTTCATTCTCAAGTACCGAAACCGAAACATCAGAGACTTTGTTTCTTTTGTTCTTCACGATATTATCCCCTAAGTAGTGCAATTTTATATTTGAGAATCTTTGAGTCTAGATTCTTCCAGCAGCTACAAATCTGTAGGTGGGGCATACACAGAAAAGGCTTATTCATCGTGGTTGGTTGTAATGTAGCATAATAAACAACTATGTCCACCCTATAAATTTACAAACAAGCAAAACTGCTAATAGGAGTACTTCCACCACTCGTAAAATATTTAAAGTCAATAATTTCTTATTTTCAAAAAGCAGTCTCCTAAAAAGAAGACATCTTTCTGGTAACATACGCTTATAATATCATACAAAATTTTACCCAGAAAAGGCATAGTAAAAGCTACATCACTGTATAAAGAGCCGATTACATACAAATGTTGTATATTGTATTAAATATTTTCCAAATAAATAAACGATTACTAAATTATTCAAGTGTATTTCTAGTATTTACTCTGCAGTTTTATCAGTCATATGCAATGCAGTGACGATTCGTCCATAACCGCTGCAGGACTGCAGCCCCTCTGTTATATAAATAAATGTTCCTGTTTTAAAATGGCATACTTACATTTTTATATATTTATCTAAAACCCGTTATTTTTTGTTTGTAAAACAATACCGTTCGATAGTATTTTATATAATTCCTTTTGTATCAATAGTTGTACTTATTTTTGAATAGTCAGTATGGTGTACGGACCAAGAATAGTATACTCAACGCTGGGGCTGCATTCAATGTAAACCACACAGTCCATACAGAGATGGCTCTACCTAGTGGGGATAACGTAGTGGGGTTAACGCGTGGTTTACGTGCAGTTTGGGCTAGTAGCATTGTAGCCCAAGATACCTACGAGGAAAATGTAAATTTGTGAATCTTTCGTCGAAGTATTTAAATTTCTACAAATAATAATTACTACACCTATGACAACCGCTAAACCTGAAATGAATTTCTCAACTGTCAAATGATATAAAACTTTTTTAATAAATTAAAGAGGCGGCCGGGGGCTAGAGGTTAACGCGTTAGACTTCTACGCCGAAGGTCCTAGGTTCAATTACCAGTACCGGGGAACATCGGATTTTTAACGGCCGCTCTCCCTCGAAAGGCAATGGCAAACCAGCGAGGTATTCTGCCTAGGAAATTTTTCCTGGAGTAGAAGCGTTTACACTTCCCGTGGTTGGGAGCCCACATTAAGCTGTAGGTCCTCTATGTCTGTGTCACTTTAAACGCGCAACACAGGCATACGAGAGCAGATGGCTACGTATCGTAAGAGATAAAGCACTCGAAGAAGAAGAATAAATTAAATGGCCAAAATCGACTTGCTGCTTTTATTTATGTTAAGCACAGAAAAAAACATGATTACAAATATGACAAATGTAATCATAAGATTATAGATAAATTGTAAATGAAAGATAACGAAGAGTGGAATTTAAATATAAATAGATAATTATCTATCGATACTGGTTTTCTTTTTACTTTCAAACGGATTTCTTTGTATAACTTGAATTACTAAGTAAATTGTATACTTACACGTAGGTATAGTATATATTCTAGTTTTCTTAATAAAATAATTTTTTCAGTCCATATTGATTTTTTTACTTTTATTGCTACATCTCAGCCACTATAAATTCTTACGAGCCGCTACTGGTGCAATGTGATATTTGAAAAAATGGATTTAATACAAACTGATCTACAGGAAACTTGTAGCTATTTCAATATGATAATTAACAGTGAATGAAAGTGTAAATCATATGGAAAATGAAGGACGAGAAAGAGTATCTCAAGCAGCAGGAGTGAGTAGTATGTAGCAGGTAAAGCAAATACCAAAAAGGTTCGATAGCTGTGAATTAAACATGATAGCGCTTCTATCAACTGTTATTTTCCTAGAGAAACTCGACAATCTTAAAAAGTAGCAACCGAAACAGGTTGCTCTAAAACGATTTAAGAAATACCAACTGCATTAAAAATAGTGAAACATCGGGTATATCTAACACCAAAAGTGAAAAGTAGTAGTGAATCGAGAATAGCGACGTAGTATTGTGCGAGAACATCTACAATCTGTAAACATCTGGGTATTGCTGTCGTTACCAGTACAAATTAATTTCAACCTTAAATACGGGGTGTTTGTGAATCGTTTAAAAGACTATTAATAAAAATCTGTCTAATATTTTAATGTATACATATATAACATATAGTAGTGCACTTAACATAATAAAGTTAGTTTCTTTAGTAGGCCATGAACTAGAAAAATTCCCTAATATAATCTATTCAGGATTGATTTGCCATCCAGCAGGCTGTTTTTTTTTTCTTAAGTGGCGTTTCTTAAATATTATTTGATTGATTTCTAGCAATGTCAAAATGAAATTGCCCAGTTGCCAGCTCTAGGGTCCCCCTACTTTCCTAAAATAATCTAGTAAGTTTAGAAATAATAAAACACATAATATACCTACTTAATTGTCAGAATGCTGAAAGTTATTAACAAAATGACTAAACTGCAAATTGTGAAAGCTTTCAACCACTATAAAAGAGATAGGCCAGACTTCACACGATTTACCATTATAAATCGATTAATTCATGTATTTGGGGTAAGCATGTATTATTTCTTAAATAAACAATTGCAAATTACTTATAATTTTAGGTGTCTGGGCGTTCTATAAGAGATATAATAAATAGAGATAGGACAGGACGTTTTGAAATCATCCATTTGTAGTAAACGTGCTAAGACGGACGATTTTTTAAATTACACGTTTAGAAAAGATTTGCAACGACAAATTTGGCAGTATCATCTGAAGAATGAACATTTTACTCTCGACAAACTCTTGGCTGACTCTCGCGAAAATTTGGAATACAAGGGGACAGGACTACTTTATTCAAAATTATTAAATCGATGGGTTACAAACACAAAATGGTGAATGGACGCAAAATTTTATGTGAACAAAAACACGTCGTTGCATCCAAAATTTAATTTTTGAGACAATTTCTGCAATATCAAAATTCTAGTGAAAATGTGACATTCGTGTACCTAGACGAAACGTGGATCTACCAAAATGGATCCGCGAGTCGTCAACGGGTACACGAAACCGATCTTAAAAGTAACCCAGCCAAAATTAAAAGTGAGGGGAAGAGGTTCACGATTTTGAATGCGGGATGTAATTTAGGTTTTTTGGAAGGGTGCGACATGTTAGTAGACTCAAAGAACAACGACAGGGACTATCATAAAACTATGAATGGGGAAATTTTTCAATATTGATTGGTTAATCAGCTGATTCCTGCTTTGAACAAGTTGCAAGGAAAATTTATCGTGGTTATGGACAACGCACCGTATCATTCAGTGCAGTTTGACAAGCCGCCCACATTTTCTTGCAAAAAGGTGTATTGCAGGAATGGTTGATTAACCACCACGAAGTCGAAATTCAGGTCAAAATTACGAAGAAAAAACTTTGGGAGTTAATTAAACCTTTTACAGCAGACGGAAATAAAAGAAACGCAACTCACGAAATTTTGAAAAAGCGCAAATATGAGGTTTTCGATTGCCTCCATACCATTGTCAATACAACCCAAGTGATGTGGCGTGGGGGTTTTGTAAGACCTATTACAATAAGCATATAAATTAGCAGCCAAAATCGAAAGACAAAGTTGCAAATTTATGGCGTGAGGCTCTTTCAAAATGTACCCCCGACATGTGGCAAAATTTCTGTGAACATTGTGAAAAACTTATTTCGGAAGACTGGACAAAACTTTTGGGAAATCTATCGTTTGAAAATATTCCTCCTTTCATTATTTCAATTGGGGAATCTGATTCAGAATCGGAGGGTGCCGATGATTCAGGTACTTCTAGTAATATCATGAAGGTGGAATAGGGTAGGAGATATTCTTTTGGCATCTAAATTATGAATGAGTGTTTTACAGTTTTTATCTCGCCCGAGAAAATCACTGACCTCAGTGGAATTCAAACTTCGGTCTCTTAGCACCAGAGGCAAACAGTCAACCAGTGGACTACCACAATATCAATATGAAACATGAGCGGCATGGACGTTAATTCTTCTTAATTTGCTGCAAAACCTAAATATAGGACAACAAAGAATAGCGTGGAATATGCTCTGTATACATACGATTTGAGTTCAGAATTCTCATGTAAAAGGAACAGTAATATGTCTTTGGAATGTGTTATGACAACATTTAAGTTATAGTTATTATTTTATTTATAATGAAATCAGTATTATATCTAAGTATTATAAACCAATATTGAGCAGAAATAGGCGGTCGTTAAATGAACAAACAAGCTCCACTGGCAACATTGCCTGCAAAAAAAAAACATAACCTCCATCAAGAAAAACTAGCATAACCCAACTTAATTAATTGACAAATTTCATTGATACCACACATTCCCCCAGATTTCCACAGCCTACTAAGTGGCAAATCAATCCTGAATAGATTATAGTAATTCATCCAGAAGTGTAAAATAAATGCTAGCTGCTTTTAAAAGCTTAACCGCGTTATTCCGTCAAACTTTTGAATCAGTTGAAAAGGAAATCGTTGTGTTGCATAGAAACTATAATAGCTATATAAACTTCATCTATAAAATATATGTAATACGAGCAGTACATATTTAGATATGTACATACATATAGTGGATCTTTTTTTAAGAAAATAAATATTGCTTGTTATTTCAATAAATTCCCCACCCATAAAAACAAATAGCCGTGTAACTAAAACATTAATTACAAATAATTAAAGTAGATGTTCTACATGTCCTCCTACCATTTGTATACATCTTTCGCATGTCCGTAAAAATGAACGACGCATTCTTTCAAAGATTCCCGGATTCATAGGAACAGTCTGGCAGGCATGTTCTATTCGTTCTCCCAATTGGTTTAAATTATTCACAGGGCTTGAATACACTAAAGACTTTAAATACCCCCAAATACCAAAGTCGAGCGGATTGAGATCAGGAGATCTAGGTGGCCAGCACACAAATGGATCCCCCTCGCCCTATCCACCTGCCATTGTAATTTTCGTTAGGAAATTTCTGACGATGATTGAAAAATGTGCAGGAGCCCCATCGTGCATCAATCACATATTCATTCTATGAATGAGGGGTACATCTTCTAACGATAGTGGCAAGGCATTACGCAAAAAGTCAAGATACAATTGGTCAATCAAACGGTTCGGAAGAAAAAAAGTCCTATCATATGGTCTCCAAAAACACCAAGCCATACGTTAATTGACAATCGTTGTTGATGATTCAATTCAATAATAGCATGAGGGTTTTCATCTGACCAAACATGGCTGTAGTGGAAATTAAAAATGCCATTTCTTGTGAAACTAGCTTCGTCAGTAAATAAGCCTTCACTAACAAAGTTTGCGTTTTCCGCAACTCTTCTCAGTGCCCATCGGCAAAAAAGCAGACGTGCTGCATAATCTGGCACAATAAGAGCCTGTACCGTTTGAATATGGTATGGGTACAATTGTTTATCGCGTAACATTCTCCAAATTAGGAAAGCATTAATATTTGTTTCGGCAGAAAGTCTTCTAGTACTGGTACCTAGATTTTCTTCAATCCTCCTTAAAATTTTATGTTCCATTTCAGGAGTAGAATCTAAGCCGGCCACCACCACCGTTTCTTGATTTAGATGCGCCAACTTCGGATAAATGTAGATGCAAATTTGTCACACGGAAGTGTCCGGTTCGGAAATGCATATCTGCCATTTCCGCGTTGGTATACATATTCCAACAACAACAATAACACAATATTGACACTTACAAAAACTCAAACAAATGTTTTATCCATTTCCATAGAAGACGTGATATGTATGATTCTGCACTCCCAATCTGCGTACTGTATCTTGAAAACGGTTGATTTTCGAGCCCATGTTTATTACGACTTTTTTGTTTGTATTGATAAGATCTATAAGTGGGTAAAATATCCGAACGTATTTTTTAAACACCCTGTATATTAAACAAAATAATATTTTGTTATTGAGATAATACCATCATAAGCTGCTCTTAAATAAAACATTCCATTTTTATATTTCTGTGCTTACTGAAATGCCTTAGCAAATATTATTCAGTATTATATTAAAAGCATAGCTTTGTATTCTAAATTTAAGAAATCACTTCGGGCATTTTATGTAATTACATGAAATTTCACAATTTCTATAATTCATTCCAGTTTTCCCGTGTTATGAGTAGAGCTCGGAAAAATATGCACTATAAAATCTTAAAATGTGCAATTTATATGCACTATAAAATTGCCTAAATATCCATTTAATACGCAATTAAAAATAAATATATGCAACAGAAGCAGCATATATGCACTTACATAATTTATTTAAAGATTTAGATTTTTACAATAAATACGTAGCTTTTTCAAAAAAGACACACTTGAAATATTAATCGCTCCTTAAAAATTAAAAACACGCATTAAATATTTCATTATATTAATTAATTACATAAATTAGTAAAAACAAAAATAATCTTTACTAGTATATCGGTTTATTAGATATACATATATTTCACCAGCTGAGAACAACTAAAAAATAACTGAAACTAAATACCAGCTGTTCTAAGATAACAGTGCCATTCCCATGCAATTTTCTGGAAAACATTACTAAAATATCGAAAAACCTGCAAAATAACATTTTCAAAAATGGGTTGTTTATAACTTAATTCGGGTGCATTCTATAAATTATAGTACATAGCATAAAAGCTAAACTACGAGGGTGACTCAAATTTGACCTGCATTTTATTTTTTTCTTGTCGATACAAATTATAAATTAATATAATATACCTATATACATCATTTTTTCTAAATAACAACCCCCCTTTAAAATACACTTGTCCCATCGCTCCGGTAGCTTCCGTATTCCCATCGAAAAAAAAAATGTTTTGATCGACGACACAGCCAATTTTGCACCACATTCTTCACTACCTCATTAGAGTCAAATCTCTTGCCTCCCAAAAACTTTTTGAGTGGCCCATAGAGATGATAGTCACTTGGGGCCAACTCCGGACCAACTATATGGGGGTGAGGCAATATTTCCCAGCCCAATTTAGCCAATGTATTGTTCGTTAGATGGGCTGTATGTGAGCGAGCGTTATCGTGCAGGAGAATAACGCCCTTGCTTAAGAGACCGCGTCTTTTTGTTCGTATGACCAGCTTAACCTTTCCAAGAAGCTCACTGTAATAAGCTGAATTAATCTTTTTTTTTTTTTCAAGAAATAGCGTCCCAGAATACAGTCACCATAACTTTGCCAGTCGATGGTTGTGTTTTGATTTTTTGGGAGGAGGTGAGCTTGAGTGACGCGATTGCATGTTAACATTCTTGCTTTCTGGGATATAATGGTGTACCCAGATCTCATCAGTTGTTATGATACGTTACAAAAAGTCATAGCCTTCATAGAGAAGCCGTAGTTCTCTGCAAACCTGAAATCGTTTCTGCTGTTATTCTGCGGAAAGTTGTTTTGGTACCCGCCTGGCGCTAACTTTACTAAATTTCGTGGACAATAGTATGAACACTACCAACACTAATGTTTACAATCCCAGCCATTTCCTTCACAGATATTCGCCTATTGCTCCGGATCAGCTGGTCAACTTTTTGAATGTTCCCAAGATTCACAGCAGACGCTGGACGGGCAGCATGCGGCAAGTTCGACAGGCATTCACGACGATCCTGGAAGGATTTACACCACTCAAAGACTGTTTTGAGTGGTAAACACTCTTCTTCAAACTGTTTTTGAAGTCTCTGATGAATATGAGTCGCTTTTACACACCTTCATTGAAAAGAAATTTAATAATTACACGTTGTGCAACAGAATTTGACACATTGTTGCACGACATGGTTAATACAACTGACAGTATTGATACAATCAAGTTGCAATTGTTTATGACGTTGGCTAACATGCCTATTTCGATGAATATAAAATCGCTTTGCAGTATCTCTTCAATTACGTTCAGAAAAAAATAAAATGCAGGTCAAATTTGAACCTCCCTCGTATATTCAAATGCATATATTTCCGAACTCTAGTTATGAGTGTAGCCAGTTTGTACTTATTACATGACCTGTCAAAAATGTCAAAATTTAAATTCAAAAAATACGTAGTTTATAGTTTTTTAGATAGGTATTATAATTTTATGTCCATCAAAATCAGAGCAATATAGTAATATATAGAGTATATTATATATAACCCAAGAAGTTTAAAATCGATGTACCTTTACGATGAAGAATTGCATAATTTTTTTGGTCAGACGGTTATATTTGTCAATAAAAATACTAGAAATTTGACAGCTAAATAAATCCGTAATTATTGGCATGACTACGACTGTATCAAAAGGCAGAATGCAACAATGTCGAATACAAAATTGTTAAATGAATAATATGTTGAATGTAAGGTGACCATACGTACTGGTTTTACCAGTACAGTACTGTTTTCTTGGCCATTGGTCCTGGTTAGTCGTAAAATGTAACCAGTACACAAAATGTATTGTTTTAGGAATACTGTTAAGGCCAGGTTGGATTTATGTTTGAGTTTCGTGCGCTTTTGGGCGCACCAATACAAAATGATAGCTCTGGCCACTAGAAGGACTAGTGCTAGAGGGTTGTTGTTAGATGAGAGTTTTTAGTACGTAAGTTGAGTTGGTTAAGAACTGTCTGGAATGAGTGTTGCTGATTGTTAAGCTTAACAATAAATTACAGTCCACAAAACAAGTAGTTTTTTCTTTCTCGACGCCACTGTTCGGTGCTGAGTATAGTGCAAATAGAATTGCGCCACAACAAATACAAAATCAAAAATTATTAATTTATCAAAAAAAAACAATTTTAAATCAATCTTATTGTAGTTTATCCTAGTTTTAGTTTTATTTTACACGTCGGTTCTCGACGCCAGCTCTCGGCATAACCCGACATTCAAGCGTATTCTAACTCATTTTAACTCTAAGATTCAGCATGGCGCATTACACAACCAGTAATGTTAAAACGAGCGATTTTCGTGCGCAACCTCGGCGCGCATGCCATCGCAGCTGTTAAATATGCAGACTCGAAATCAAGGAGAGGTAAAATTGTATAACCATTGTTTATTTTTGGACCGCCAAAACGACGAAAGTGTGTCTTCAATGACAAGTTAAAATCGAAACATAGGTACATGCATCAAAGCAAGTATTAATAATCACAATAGTGAAGTGTAATGTCTTAAACGCAAAAGTGTATTTTCTATTGCAAATAGTGGAAAAACTAACATTGAAAACGACATACAAACAACCAAACATAAATGGGCCGTATCTGCAGCAATTACAAGTACGAGTATGACATCATATTTTAAGAAAAAACTATTTGAAGATGCTGAAAGAAAACTAACTGTAGCTGAAGATTTATGGGCGTACCACACAGTAATGCAAAGTCACTCATTCCGATCAATGGATTGTACCTGCAAAATAATTAAAACGTGTTTTGATGCAAATTTACATGTTCTAGTACAAAATGCGAGGCAATAGTTACCGATGTGCTGATGCCTTATGCGAGATAGTTATCAGAAGAGGATTTCAATTTCTATTTATTAAAACGCATCAAACCACAAGCAAGTAAAGTTGATTCCCATAATCGTAAGATATTTTTCATATCAGTCTGGAATACACGTCAAAATCTTGGAAGTAAGGGATTTACCAGGCCAAACGTCTGACATTGTTACTAATTATATTTTGGAAGTGCTAAAAAAGTATCATTTACATACCAAGGTACTTGGTGACTTGGCTGACAACACTAATACGAACTTTGGAGGAATGCGAAGAAATGGGAAAAATAACATTTTTAACAAGCTGAAATCAAATTTGAATGGAAATGAATGTGGGAATTGTGTGACGCTCATATTTTTAACAACCCTATACAAACTACAGCCGACTGTCTACCAATTGATGTGCAAACTTTCATCACTAAGATTTATTCCAAACGACAAGAGCCTCACAATTATCACAAATTATTTTAATAACCCAGAGATAGAATATTGACTTTACTTTTTGCATAACGTGTCATCAATGTTCCACAATGCTATTTTGAAAATAGAAGGACAGAACATTTCTATAATAAAAACTAGTAATATATACAGCTACTTAAAAATAAAATTAGCTGACAGAAAAGCAAGCGTTTTCTTATCGCTCCATCTGCGGCAAAATTTGAAACGTCTAGAGGAAGAAGGCATATTAAAACCTACTATTTTCAAAGGAAAAGTTGTGGAATTTTATGAGACATGTATTCAATATCTAGAGAAATGGGAAACACCTATTAAGCATGCTGATAAATTCAATTGGATTTTGTTAAACACTCAACCTACCCATGACAACATTCAAGTTTGCAGTGATTACATTCTTCACCATTTTTCTAAAATCAATTTAGTAGAAGATGAACTGTCTGATGAAACATGCGTTGTCCTACGCTACACTACAGATGAAAAAATTACTCACTGGAGATAAAATTCTGTACCAGTATCAAACAGACGGAAAGTCTTCAATGAAAATGATGTTTCCTACAAAAATATTGGCAAATTGGTACAATATTGTCTATGTCTACCGGGAACCAATGCACCTGCCGAACGTGTTTTTTCATTGATGAACAATATGTGGTCCAGTGATAAAACCAAATACATGTTGAAACTTTGAAATGTTTACTTATGACTAAATATAATTTTAACCAAACTTGTATGGAATTTTATAAAAAAATCCAAGAAAACGAATTATTATTAAAATCAATCCACTCTTCACCAAAATATAAGATGCAAAATTAAGAATGTACATTAAGTACTTCTGTATCTATTTTTTTATTAAAACCATTTGTTTTACTAATACGTTTGTTTCTTTATTACTTTGATCCCAAAATTCCAATTAATAATTAATTTGTACTAATCTATACATAACAAATATTTGTTTTTTTCACAATTACTTTCATAATCTAAATATAAATAAAAGAAATACATCTTATTGCATTCTTTCATTTAAAGACAAAAAAATAAGATACGCATAAAACATACCCCACAATATTTTTTCAAGCTATATTCTACGACAGCGACTGTTTGACTATTGCTCAATTATTCATGTTGTCTGACCTATTTTAAATGTGCTGGTTTTAAATTGGAAATTTAAATTAGTGGAATGACAAAAATATCAAATATAAAATACGTATTAAATAGAATAATGAAAATTTCGAAAATAGTAACACACAGTGGAGAAACTTTCACCGTAGTGTATTAAACAATTTAGCTTTTACCAGCGGCGGATTTACGTAATATGTGTCCCTAAGCACGTTTCTAATTTGTGGCGCCCTGTGACTTTGAAACATTAAACAAACAAATTGCACACCACAAAGTTTATTACGTATTATAACCATGTAGTACATAAAATTTATTAAAAGAAAATATTTATTACACATTTACAAACATTCGACAAGTACCTTACTATAAGAGCAGAATCTGCACAGACAGTTTGAAACATACTTTCCTCTTTTCAAATATTATTTTGTTGGTAGGGGAAACTGCAAAGTAATGAAAACTAAAAAGTTATTTTCCTTTCAGATTAAAGTTTACCTACTGTTTTATTTTTGTGCGCAAATTTTTTTTATGATTCTAAATATGAAAATTATATTTACATTTTAAAAATTTGGGACCCCTCGGAAAGTAGGGCAAATCCGTCACTGGTTTTTACTCTGGACTTTTGCCATTTGATATTTTTATTTCCTTATTATGTCGTTGTTAGTGCCGTTGTCTGTATTATTTATCTTGAATATTTTTTATTTTACATTAACAGTAATAATTAACTATTTTCCATTTGCCATTATTTGCTTGCATCGTTTCAATATTTCACGTTTTTTATTTGATGATACGGGTATGCAGGTGTTTCCATTTGACGTTATTTTTACTCGCCCTGCTTGAAGCCTTAACAATCGCCTTTTTTTTTATTCGACTCTAGACATTATTACTATTCGACATTTTGCGATGTCAAGTTATTACATTCTATATTTTACCATTGGACATTGTTTGTATACAGTATTTTTGCATTCAACGTTATTGAATTAGACAAATCGGCCATTCGACATAATTTTCATTTAACATTGTGTATTGGACGTTATTATCGTTAATATTTTTTTTAGAATTCCTATCCACCCAGCTTATCCCGATTATACAACGAGTCTAACAAGCCCCAATCTTGATAACCCCGTGCCCCAACTACAAATTAAACACCACAAACATTCTGGGAAACTGCAGTGTTCAAGAATCGAACCTAGGCGACTTTGGTAGAATATCCCCGAAGTCAAGCGCCTCGGCCACTAGTCTACCGCAGCCCCCTTTAAGATTTTTCATTATTCTGCGTTCACTACATTCGACATTATTTACACTCGACAGCATTACTACTGAGCTTTTGTTTTCGTATTATCGTTTCAGGCATTAGGGCTGTTAAAGATTTAATTTCGTATCACTGTAATGTTGGTTGCCTCTTAATATAAATCAGTCTATCATAAATTTAGAAGAAACATTTTATTTTATTCTTTAGTCTGTTTATATTGCATTCTTTTTTTGTCGAATTCCTATGGCATTAATCAAAATTATTATTATTTTTACTTCGAACTTTTGTAATCTTTTAGTAATACAAAAATCGGAGAGTGTTCCTTTTGTCGTATAAGATGTAAAGCCATAGGTCCTGTGCCTGTGTGACACATTAAAAATCACTACTGGTGTAGGAATTACCCCAACCAGGCAAAATTCATAGTTAGGGCGTACAATAAAGCAATGAAGGATGCAGTGCTCAGAGATACTTAGAAAACCGCGTCCTAGATCTCTCTTTCAAGTACAATATAAAAAGATAAAAACCCTAAAGAACACAATAATGGCAAACCCACAAAGGCGTTAATTTTTGCCTAGTTGCATACGGTTTTATGTAATATTTCTTATAAGTCTGAATAGTTCAATTATTTTTGTTCATAGTGTTTATTCCTGTGGGATGCATACGTTTTAATTACTAATAAATTACTTTAGTAACTTCTTCGCCGTGACGTTGTCATTCTGTTGACGTTGTCATTCTGGTGTATTTGAAAATGTCCCGACCGTTTGGGGTCGTTGTGGTGGTGTTAAAACCTAGAAAAGTGCGTGCAACGAAATCCAAATACTGCAGTAACTTGTAAATAAAGTGTGTGATTGTAAGTTCGTTTAACGCTTACTGTTAAAATCTTCTGCCGTTAATAATTGTAAGTTTCAAGTTTGCGTTGATGTGTTCGTTTTAAGGAACTGTTTTATAGGTTAAGTCAACAAGCGCGAATATTTCTTCATTTAATTTAAAGTGATGATGAGTTCCACAATGAATAATACACGACCTACTACGCATACGTTAGAAGCAGCAGCACGAAATATTGATAAATCAATTGTACATGATAATTCTTCACCATCCTTACTGGACGTTATGAATGTTTCGCTTCAAACTGGTCCTACCTCAAGTGGAACATCAGATACTGATTATCCCAATTTAACTAGACTGCCACCTGCTTTAAATAATATTGGACAGATTAAAACTGCCAGAAAAGTGCCTTTACCCTCAGAAGTTCTAGAACGTTTTAATCGTATCCTTTTATGGTTCGTTGTTATTAGTACCAGTTTTTATTGCTTATTTCAAGTAGTAAATTAATTTTGTAAAACATGTCAAATTAGAATTCTTAACAATTGTATAGATATACAGTGCCACAGTATGATGGGTTTATTTCCTGAAATTAATCGAGCCTGGTTGACAATTGATAGCGATATTTACGTCTGGACATACGAAGAAGGCGGAGATGTAGCATATTATGATGGACTGAATGAAACTATTTTATGTGTTGGACTTGTCCTTCCCAAACCCGGTGTATTTCAAAATTTTATAAAACATTTATTAGTCCTGACAACAGCTACTGACATAGTTGTTCTTGGTGTAACATTTACAGCTAGCCCCAATAATCCTTTAGAGGAAATACAGTTAGTACCAGACCCTATTTTTACAGTCCCGACTGATGGATCAACAATAACAACTGTAACTGGCACTGCACTGGGCCGATTATTTTTGGGAAGTAAAGATGGATCTTTATATGAAATAGCATACCAGGTACAGTAAGCAAGAATTCATTTTTGAACACTTTGACTACTACGCCAGTCTCATAAGATCTACAGGGTAACCCACCACTTATGCCACGCCTGTCTTATATAACCAACTGAATAAATAGGACTAGTAATGTGTAGCCCAGCTTTTAGTCAGTAAAACTTAACAAGCTTACTAGAGCAGCTACTCCACTATTAAAATTTACGTTTAGTATGATTTTTAGATGTTGTCAATATATTTTATTGGAAAAACAAATGAAATCCTGGTACAAATATAAACAGAACATTTTTATTTGTTTAATGCATATCGGAAAATATTGAAAACGGCTGCAAAATATGTACTATAATTTTATAATGCTCTTTTTATGATAAAGGTAACGCATATTTATTACAAAACATCAGGAAATATTTAAAATATTAGATAAAACTGATAAATGTGTACATTCGTTATAAATTAGACTGTCTACTCGAAACGCAAAGACATTTATTACAAAACAAAAAAATACTAAATTAAATTGAAAAATACACACTAATACATACACAACAGATTATGTTTTACTATAAGGGAAACGTATTATATACAGTGCTTTCGTGAAGTAGTGGATAAATTCGATAAAACATTTTAGAATGGTTTTCACAAAAAATCCTCGGACACGTCAACCTTGCTTTTTATGAGTGCATCTTTCCTGATAATTGTCATTTTTCGATCGTCTTTTGTTTTCGCACTATAATGTCATCGACAATTTTTTTAAATGGCACCCCATACTTTTGTTCACGGATTTGGATACAGCACATTTTTCTGCGTACGATATTGTCAAAAACATATGACCTTGAAGAGGAAAGTTTCAAAAATATATTGTAAAGTGATTAGAGTAGACCAGTAATAATTTAAAAAAAGACGGTTTTGACAGTTATTTGGAGTTATTTTTTGAAAGAATGCATTTCTTATCTTTTGTTTGTCAAAAGTAGGGTATTTGAAGTGTTTATTGAGTAGTCACTTTGTCATTTTGTAAAAAATGGTTAAATTTACTGAAGGTCAAGGTCATACGTTTTTGACAATGCCGTACGCAGAAAAATGTACTGTATCCAAATTCGTGAACACACGTACGGGAAGCCATTTAAAAAATTGTCAATGATGTCATAGTGCGAAAACAAAAGACGATCGAAAAATGACAAGTATCAGGAAAGATGCACTCATAAAAAATAAGATTAACGTGTCCGAGGATTTTCTGTGAAAACCCTTCTAAAATGTGTTATCGAATTTATTCACTACTTTACAAAAGCACTGTATATTGCAAAAATCAGAAAACATTGAAAAGCATTATTTTTGTATTAAAAGAAATAGAAATGAAACAGTTGAATGTAATTTGTTTATCATTTGAAGTACCAAAGAGCTTAAAATTGTTATTTATTGTTTTTGAGGTGGTAAAAGATTATGAAAGGCTTTCCAACTTATACATAATAAAAAAATAAACACAAAGGTCAGGATTAGCATATATAAAAATTTACATTGTATTCTTTTTAATAATAATAAAAGAAATATATATTTATTACAGAACATAACGAAAATTATACTTGCAATATGTAAAGAGAAGACAAATCTTGTACAATGTGTGATGTTTTTGCATTTGTTTTGTGCAAGATTACATGAAGTCTCTATAATAACTAATCATCAGGGAGGCCAAGCTGGTACCATAAGACCCAAATTCAAATGTTGTATACTTTACATCAAAAACAAATACTCATATTTTCAAATACTTAACATTGGCAGTCAAAGTGTTAAATGAATAATAAAATAGATTCGCTTTTTTACAAAATAATTTTTTTAGGCGGAAAGTAGTTGGTTTGGCAAACGTTGTAAAAAATTAAACCATTCCACGGGCACTTTATCATTTTTAATGCCTTCCTTTTTAAATGCTGCTCTAAGTGAAGATGATGCAATTGTTCAAATTAGTATAGATAACAGCCGTCATATTTTATACACCTTAACTGAAAAAGGTTGTCTATGGGTATATGATTTAGGAGAAAATGGAGACTCATTGAGTAGGGTTACAAAGTTATCACAAGCTTCTTTAGTTCAACAAGCAATGAATACAGTAAGGTATGTTAATAAACAGTCAAGATAACTAATTGACATTTAATTTTAAAAAATTTAATAGAACTTTAGATAGTCAGAACTTTCGCCCTGTGGTCAGTATATCAGCTGTAGAAGCTCATGAATCAGCATACATTAATGTTGTTGCGGTATCTCAAACTGGGGTAAGATTCTATCTCAGTGTTGTGAGTTTATCAAACTTGCAAGGTGATCAAAGACCATATACCCTTACACTTGTCCATGTACGACTTCCACCTGGTTATTCGGCTGTTATGACTTCTAGACCAAGAATGGTACACATGGCAAATTATAGAGCATCAAACCTAATACTTTTATCAACAGTTAATGAAAGAGATGTTCTGTGGTGTATAACATCTGATATGTTTCCATTTGCTTCGTCATTTATGGAAGCTTACACAACTTTACCACTAGATGGTCCAGCATGGGCTATGGCAGAGGTAAGTTCTTTGAAACACACACTGACCAGTACAAAGCATCAGCTTTATTTCATACATAGATTCGTCATACAACTGGTCTTCTTGAAGGACAATCATGTATTCAAGATCCTCCATTGGTAGTTCGTCAACATTTTGAACCACCACGAAAATATGTTGTTCTTACTGCACAAGGTACACATATTTTCACGAAACTGAGACCTGTCGATATTCTACGTCAATTGTTAGTGGAATGTGGAGGCCCAGATAACGATGCAGTGAAATCGTATTTTACAATTCAGAAAGAAGACCAGGCCTGCGCTACCAGTTTGATTTTAGCCTGTTTGGAAAATGTACAGAACGCTGATGTTGCAGAGTGGGCCACTCGAGCTTTCTTTGTTTATGGAGGAGAGCCTAAGATCGCACCACCTCCAAATTTTAATCAAGCTAATCCCTGTAAGCCCTGTATATTTGTATATGATTTGATTTTTTTTGATATACCCAAATACTTTTGGAAACTCCTTACTGTGAATATATATAGGTTTTCTACAAAGAGTTTCCATACTTGTTTTGTATACTTAAAGTAGAGTTTCCCAACCCAATTTAATTTTGTTGTTTTAGATACTGGATCTACAAGTGGATTTTTACCAAACATTATGTCTACTCCAATTGCGCCTCACATGCAAATGCGTCAACAATTGCAATCGTCATCATCATCATCATCACCACCACTATCATTAGACCCATCCCAAAGTCCGTCATTTGCTAATTACAGTCCATTTATCTATTCATCAAAACACAATGGGTTATATTTATACCTTGGCAGAATTCTGCGCCCACTATGGCATCTATGTTGTGTAGATAAGTTGCAAATGTCTAATACCAACAAAATTTATGTAAGTACAAAATGTGGGTCCGCATATTAAATGTAAACATTTCTAAATACCTAATTACAGCTTACAAGTACTATATCTGGAGATGAATGTACATGGATTTTAAGTTACCTTAATGCCCTCCAGTCTTTTCTGGAGCGAAACACTCACCTTACTATATGCAATGCTGTTACCGATCAGACTGTATTGCAATCATCATTTGCTATGAATCAACAAACGCTCAATAATACTCGATTAAATCAAACGCTGCAAGATGCCCAGTTGGAAGAACGACAGTCTTTAGATGCATTTAAAAACTTTGTACACCACTGTTGTCAAATTTTGGGACTATGGAGAATACTTTGCGAACATCAGTTTCATATTCTTGTAGAATCATTGCCTTCTGCTCACCAACAAATGTTACAGAACACTTCCTTCAAAGATTTAATTTTATACGGTCAAGAAATTTCTATGGAATTTATTAATGGCTTAGTTCGAAGTTATCTCACCGACAATGCCGCAATTGATTCTATTAGCTCTAAATTGCGCGATGTCTGTCCTGATTTATATAAAAATGAGGATGCTGCCTGTTCAAAGGTGAGTTATATCAAAACCGCGGTACAGTTTTTTTTTGAGAATTATGTACAGCAGAACCATTGCAGCTTTACGGGCTGCAAAAATCAAAACTAATATTACAATCTAGTAATTTCTAACGTTCATATTGGTAATACTTTTGACATCTATGAAACTGACATTAACTTGTTAACCTTATTTAGGTAAAAACTTCGGGGCCTACTAAAAACTTTTAATTTAAGTAATGAATGTTATTAGATTGCAATCTACAGAGGACATAAGCTCTACCAAATTAGTGAAATCAATTATAATCCTTCCATGACCTACCTTGGTTGTAAAGCTATAATGGTTCTCCTCTATTATTAGATATCTAAGTAATATCTATGTATTTCCAAAGCAGCTCTTAGAGTTTGTGGGACACCAGCCAAAATATTATATTAATATTATTGGAAACATATAACCTTACTTCTTGACTTCATGTGCCACTCAGGCTTGGCAGTTATCTATTCTAATAAAATTAAGAAGTAAAAAAACAATAATGAGCTGATAATTATGTATTAACAAAATAAAGACTCGTATGTTTATTATCTCAAAATTTGCAGGAAACTACCATTCTACTTTTTGTTTGCCTGTTCTGCTAAATCATTGATTATATCAACGTAATTTAAAGATTCACATAGTTAGGTTCGATAGAAGTAATGTCAAATTAAACAATCTTTCTTGAGTCGTGGAAGTTCTTAGGTAATTTTTTATTAACTTTAACTTAATAAAACTGTGCTCTGCAGAAGCAGTAGTAATACAAAGTGTTAATAAGATTCTTAAAGCTATACACAAATTTGGAAACAATTCTTAATTTTATATTAAGTGTAATCACTTAAACAACTGCATTGAAGTTGTAAAATGATTAATTTTCACAGCAAATTTCGCAAAATATTTAAATTTCATAAAAAAAATAAACAGTTGCTATACCTCAATGCTCTTCATTTCTTGAGTTAATATATAAATCCATACAGTATTTTTTCATTCCTTCTTTCATATTTTTTGATAGTATGTTATATAAAAATGCGAATGTTGTGTAATTCGTATGAACCTCTCTTCGGTTGAAGCTAGTCATTGATCAACAATAGCTAATACATATTCTCTAAAAAATTATTTTGCTACCAATTGAACATGAATCTCCTCCATATTTATAAAAACTTTTTTGTTCTAATTTTTGTCATTTTCAATTTGGTAAAACGATCTCAAAAAAATTTTAACAGCTTTGAAAAGAAAATACATAAATTCAAATCAGTTTTATTTTCTGTAAAATTTTGCTAACGCTACCAATAGCAAGCAGTTCGTACCAAATAACTGTGGACAGTACAAATTCAAAATTTATTTCTATTTTCCACATAAGCATGCGATTTACTTTTAATTGGAGAATCTTTTGCTATTTCACTTAATTTTTCTAAAGCATCTTGTATCTTGTCTAAGTGATATCTAACTATTTTAATAGAATTCAATTGACATTCACATTGTGTTTCGGAAAGTTGTTTTAAAGTCAAATTTTTAGTGCTTCATTAAGATACTTTACCTGATGCAGAAAATATTGTATACAAAATACAACATTGCCCTTGAAAAAGTTAAAGCCATATCTCCTAATAATAAATTCAGACTATGTGCTGTACATGGTAGCTTCAGGGTTTTCTAATAAAATTCTAGCTTGGACACCTTTTTCTTTACCAACCATGTTGGCTCCGTTATCTTATCATCGATGGTGTTTTAAATTGAGATTTCAATTAGAAAGTACCCTTTCAGTATTTATTTATTTCAACTGTTTTGATTTCTTCTTTGGAAAGTTCTAAACTGTATTTGTTGAGCATTGAGCTAGAACGTAAATAAACGCTTGATGATGATGATGAAAAGTTGATTTACTGATGTGTATTTACATAATATTCCTTGAGTTTCTAGATTAACGTTCGCGCCGTCAGAATTCTTTTTTAGAAGAACTGATGGTTCTGAAAAGAACCATTTTTTTAAGTAAAGGTGTTTTATGGACTTGGAGACATCTGCATTACAAATATTGACGTAAACGCAATGCGCTGTTAAGTAGTCCAATGCATAGTTGACAAATAGGTGCATCATGTTAAATTATTTACGTAATTTGTTTAATATTCTATATAAAGTCGACCTCTTAAAACTCAGCAATATTGATAATCATTGTTAACGACCGTCAAAATTTTATTTATGGCTGGTATTTTGTTCCGAAAAAAAATTCGTGAACCTACACAAAATTTACCAAGCTCAGAATTGCAAGTTAGGAATAAGTTTCGCATATTGTACAGAAAAATTACAATTTGTTTAAAAATAGCACATACCTTGTTACGAATTGCAAAGAATTGCAGCAATTTCTTCTAAAAAAAGTTTTTAAGCTCCGGGGGATTTTGGGGAATGTAAAATTTTAGTATCCCGAAACTTCTCTAAAATTCTTTTTACTGTTGCAACACTTAACACCCATTGTTTTAGCAACAAAATGTACAATGTCAGTCAGTAAAATCTCAAGATTTTTAACGTCGAATTTTACAATTTTACTATTAATTGTTTTTCGTTTAAAGTAGCAGGACGCCCCCTACGATTACACGTTTCTGGAACAACTTGCTCCATTTTAGGAAAATAAGCACCAGGCACTATACAAACACTCCGAAAACCGATAAGCACTGCTCAAAAAGCACACAAACTTAACCCGGTAATTACGAGTGCAAAGTAAAGGTTTTGAGTGTCAACTACTCCTTAAATAATGAGGCATTAGCGTAGACCAATCAAAGCGCGCACGTGTGTTTGTTGACGTTCTGCGTTCAACAAATCGAGTTTAGTGCAATTCTGAATTAAATAATATATGCTTTTTTTTTATTCGCAATATGATTGCTTCTCTCAATGTTTAACTCATTAAATTGATAGTCTCAATTAATATTTTCCATTTGAGAGACATAGTGATTATTTGATTCTTTATTTTTTATTCTAGGATGGTAATCCACTCTTCTATCAGATTTAATAATCATTTCCAATAAACCTAAAAATTTTCCATTGTTTTAATTAAATATTTTACCATTACTACGTGCAAAACGTTATTATGTTATTCTAAATATTCTCTCCTGGTTTTCAATCTACAGATTGTTTGTTGCAGCGCTCCGCTCTTTTCTACTCATGGCTAGTCTCTTCAGTTCCCTGTACGTATAACATTCCATGTAGAGTATTTGTGCCATATACTGTAGTCGCGGTCTTCCCCTAGAGTTGCGCCCCTCGATTCTTCCTTCAACTATTGTTTTTAACAGTCCTTCATGTCGTAAAAGGTGGCCAATCAGTTGATCACGTCTGTTCTTTATACTTTTTCCTTCTTGTGTTCGTCTCATTATCTCTTCATTTGTCACTCTATCCAATAAATATTGCACACATAATATTGTTCTATTAAAAACATCTCACCAATGTTCTACATCCTATAAGAATAATATAGTTTTAAAAATTTTATATCTCGAGTATTGTACTTCATTTATTTAATTTTTACTAAATATGGAAGTCTCTGGACATAGGCCGGGGGCAACTGCCTCACCTGTGCATTACTAAGGGCAGTACTGTTTATTTTCACTAGAGCAAGAGATGCACAGCGGCAAGTTATTCACTTATCTTACATTTCCATTTATTTGTCGTATTTATATTGTAAAAAATTGAATGATTCTATGGATAGCGTACCTCGCTACAAGACAATGAGTGTCAGATTCAACCCCTTGAGCTACCACAATAAGTATGAAGGGGTTTGGGATCTGTAGATCAACAACTCTTAAATGAGTAAGTGGGGGTAACATGCTGGAATAATAATAATAAAGCATAATAGTGCCCACACTACAGTTCTTACAATAGTATGCCACCCTGTACCCGCTTAATCTCCCAATGGCTGATAATGTTATAAGGGATGTAGTTTAAACAAAGAAAGGTTGTTGTGAAAATCCTAGAACATCATTTTGTTTTTGTTAATGGGGTATATACTAACGTGTTTACAACTATCTAATGTATTATAATATAGAACATCGTATTAGGTAATTATTAATTTTAATCCAGATAACCTTAATATAACAGCTTGACTATCTTCCCTAATGTAACATTCACTATTCTCTGAAACTAATCTAACATTCAACTATTGTCAAAAAAAAATTTTAACAGGAGATTTATCAGTATAAGCTGTTAAATGCCGTATTAAAAAATATTTATGCTACAAATTAATATAACAAAAAATGATTCTAGTTGAAAAAAGTTTTAATGTTTTTAGGCTTATGAAATGCTAAAAACTGCCAAAACAACACAAGGAATTAGTGAAAGAGAAGATCTCGTATCGTCGGCACTGCAATTGTGCAAATCAGTAACCCCTAACATCAATCTACATGAGTTGTGTCAACAGTTTGCTGCTTTATCTGCGTATCATGCTGTCACTGACCTCTGTGTAACATGCGCAAAAAAGGTGGATCCTGACAACATAGCTGAATATTATTACAAGAATGGAAATGATGCTGGTCAGCAAGACAGTTACACATACTACGCAAAACGGTATAGATTTCTATTTTTTCATCGAATAGGTAAACAAATTATTCAAATTTCAGAATGAAGATTTATAAAGAAGTTCTGTTAGTTTTGGATAATTTGAATGCCCAAATTACTTCACAGAATGTTACTGCCGAAACACCTCTAGGAGCTCAAGTACAAAATATGTCTTTGCAACAGGATAAGATTGATTTGGTAAGATTTTAAAAGCACAATTTTTGAGTAGACTAACCTGGTTATGACATTTTTGGTTTAATGCTTTCGTACCCTTACAACTGAATTTGCTCTTAGTGAAATAATACTAGGCATCTTATTTCCATTAAAAAAGCACCATTATTTTTAATTAATAAAAAAATTGACTTCATTCCAATAGATGTGACTTAAATGTCAAATTGCAATGAATAAACATGCATTTGTACTTTATGTTTAAACTGTAGATGGTGTTAAACTCCTACTTTTACAGAAATTATAGCTAAATGTTGATACTTGTAGGTCAATTAAATCCCATTGCGATTTTTATTCTATTTAATATTGACATCAAATTTTTAAAAAATAATTCCTGAAATCATAGTTTTTATTTAACATTTATTCCTTTTGCATGTTTTTGTTTTTATAATATTATTAATGTTATCCTATTACCAATAATAACCAATATGGTATACTACTCAATAATATCTTTATCAATACAAAATTGTAGTTCAAAAACTACAAGAAAATCACTTTAATGGAAATTTCCCATGTAATTGCATATATTATAGTATTCAGCAGACTTATTTTAATTAACCTTAATTAATAAATTCTTCAGATACGTCGAATTATAATTGATATTTTGACATTCCAAGATGAACTGCTTCATGTTGCTGTGTATGAGTGGATGATGGCAAAACAAATGAACAGTGACGTCATAAAAATTACTCAGCCCTCATTAGAGAAATATCTCATAAAAGCTTCACAGCAAACCCAAGACAATGTTGCTGCTTTAGATTTGTTATGGAAATATTACCAAAGCAATAACAATCCAGCTTCTGCTGCTAAAATTTTGCATAATTTAGCAAACAAAACTGGGTATGTATATCTCATGTGTGTAGCTATTTTCATCTTAACTTAACACTATCTTCTGTAACAAACACAAAACAAAATAACTACTGTAATATTGTTTAATTGTATTTTGAAACCATGCCACATATAGTGAACAGGAATCCCATTTTAAATGTGAAAATGACCTTTTATTCTATTCAGGTCTGTATTAACACTGAAAGAACGCTTAGGGCATTTGGCTCGAGCTGTAATGTGTATGCGAAGTGACAAAGTAGGCTATGCTCCTCATCTAGGTGTCTTTTTAAAAGATTTGGAAGACAAATTGGAAATGGCACAAGTGCAGGAGCAAGTGCTTGATGCTGTCATGAACCTTCAAACAATTCAACCAACAGTAGAACAAGCGATAACTGCCTTAAATTCTGGTTTATACGATCTAACACAGGTAACATTTATTGTATACCTCAACAGCTAAATATCTGTTTCTCACATTCATGCTTTCAGTTATATGAAGAGTTCTGTGACCCTTTTAATTTGTGGGAGTGTAAATTAGCAATTATTGATTGTGCTGCTTATACAGATATTGCCCTCACAGAAAACATATGGCATAATATTATCGAAGATGAAATAAGAAGGAGCCCTGGATCTGGTGATGACAAATTAGCGCACATTCTTACTAAAGTGACATCCTTAATTCGCCGTTACAAAGCTTCTTCCAATTGTGTTCCACTTGGTATGAATTTTTGATAGTTATTGTTTTGCAGAATCCTATATAATTTAATATTCTCATAGGCTATATAGTTGAAAAACTAGAAATTATTTGTGTTAAATTACGAGCCAATGCTAGTCTTGTACCACACACAATTTCATCAGAAGTTCCGATGGAAACCGTAGTCCAAATTTATAACGAGTAAGTAAAATGCACAGTATGTTTGGACCGTCTAATGACTTTTTTTGTTAGCCTAATATGTTCATCAACAACGGATCAGTTTTGGTCATTGGGTCAAAATGAATTTCATTTGGCTGAAGCGTTTGCTGAACTAGTCAATAAATTTCTTTCCAATGATACAATGTATGATTATCATCTCAGGTATGTTGAAAATTTATGGTGAATTATGACAATACAAAATTTAAATCTTTTTCAGAGCAAAAATTAAAGCTGCTTGTGAAGATATCGTTGCCAAGTTGCTGTCCTCCTTGTACAGTAAACCAAATACAAATCATCTAATAAACATGTTGAAGATTATTCAGGCTAGACTATCAAGATGTTGAATTTTAATTAATCTTAAGTATAATTCTTACATTAATAAATTATAAAGGAAATAGTGTTTTGTATACAATTTTTAAAATTATTTTTTATATAAATAAAGTAGGTATAAGTGCCCTATTTTTCTTTTCTCCCTGTTAAGTAATTGCAACAATTTTATATAGAATAATATTGATGTACAATATTACACAGAAATAGTATCTGGTTATCAATAATATAGAAACCCTATTAAAAAAATATAAGAATAGTTTAACTAGATCAGCAAAGCAAAGTTTTGCTCGTCATTAGTTTTTGTCAAAATTTTAAAGCTGCCAGCAATCAATTTAATTAAAATGTATATCCTTGGTTTATCCTTCTTTGTTAATTTTTGGCAAAGAAAATTAAATTATGAAGAGATTTGCAAGTGAAATAACAAGGTGATAGCTTTTATACTACAATATCAAAATTGAAAATATATTGCCATGAACAAGACACTGCATTATTTTAGTAACTGATATAGAAAATTTTAAGCTAATCTAAAATACAATCATTTCTGTATGCGACAATAAACAAACTCATTTAACTTACTTAGTAAAACAATAGCGTTTGTTTGAATATAAGAACTTTGAAAACCAAGTATTGTGTAATTTTAATCTTTTAAAAAAATATGATTGTACTATACAAAAAGATCTATCAAACAGTTGAAATTCTAATTAAAAAGCTGCATCTCCATGTCAGTTATACCATATACAGTGAAGTCTCCAATAGGCGGACACCGATGGTTCCACACTTTTTGTCCGTTTATTGGAGGCGTCTGCTTAAAAGAAACAATCATGTCCGGGTATAGGAAGTGTCCGTTTAAGAGAGAACACAAAAATTATTAAAACATGCAGAAAAGTGTATTTTATTGAACATAACTACAAAAATTATAAATAATTATTGCCTACGAACACCGCAGTTAACTGCTTAATATAAGTTTGAATTTATAAAATTCATAAATCAACAAGTTCTGCATTTTACAAACAAACTACAGTAAAGAAATACAACGTTGAAATTAGTTCTGCAAAAACCCTGATAAGGCTCAAATATTTATAACAGGAAGTACTAGTATTAAATTTCACCAGGAGGATGACATAATGTAATATGCGCAAATTAGATGTCCGGTTAAGGGGGGCAATTTTTCCTAAAAATGAGACTTATGAACTGTCCATGTCCGTGTATTAGAGGGTCTGGTTAAAAGAGGCTATTTAACATGTGTTAATAATAGCAGAACATTGGTTCTACGAAATGTGTCCGTTTATAGGAAGTGTCCGCTTATAGGGAGTGCCCGTAATAGGAGGTTTCACTGTATATAAATACCATTTCGATAATAAAATACATATTTACAAAAAAATTAGTACTCTTTTTTTTTATATTTAATTTTTTCATCTCGTCTTTTGTACTTTAACTAGGTAGCAAACTTCATTTGGTAAAGCAACTAGTTACATATTGATAATTAAATATGAAAAGTACATTCACAACATATAGAGGATAGGCTAGAAAAATCACAGACCTACCTCCCAGTAGGTACCTACTTCAAATCTTAATTCTATAAAACATTTATAAATAGGCTAACGTCACCGGTGATTTATATGATTATGAAGTCAAAACAGCACATTTTTGTGTTACCAGTGATATATTGTATTATGTTCAAAAAATACAATCACATTTACTAACTTTTCCCCTACTACCTTCTGGTATTCTGAATGTAACAGACATCCATCATTTAAAAATGCAATTTGATAGCATTTCTTAGTAGTCAGCTTATTTTCTAAATATCTAAATCATAAAAAAGGAGCAGAATACATGCTCAACTTTTTTCTGACAATATTACATCTCAAACTAATGAATATTGCGGTATCAACAGTTATGTATTCTTTAAAAATTGTAATTAGAGCAATTTTGATACTTATACGCTTAAACTTCAATTACGGTCATTTCTCTCTCTCTCTGTGGCTTCTTTCCCATTCTCAGCCTCCACAAATCTCTATCTTCCCAATCACCCTCATTTAGATCCTTTTCCATCATTAGGTTGTTCACGTAGGTCTTCCGTTTAATAGCTCGTCTTCCTCTCTTTCTCTTGCCTCATGGTGACCAATTCATAATGTTTTTTAGTCATCTTTCTTCCTCCATCCTCTCGACGTGTCTGTGCCATTTTAGTGCTTTATTTTCGAGCCTTCTTGTGATTAATATTGTTATTCCCATATCTTGCCATATCCTCTCAGTTCTTATCCGATCCTGTCGTTGGACTGCAGGCACTTTTCATAAAATCTAATTCAACCATTCTTATTTTGTCCCGAATTTTATTAGTGATTGGCGACATTTCTCCTCCGTACGTTGTTATACTCTCTATTATAGTTTCAAAAATCTTCCTTTTAGTGTCTCTTGTGAGGTTCTTATTGCATATTGTTCTGTGCAGAGCTCTTATCGCTTTTCGTCCTTTAATAATTTTATCTTGTATATCTGCTTCCGTATTTCCTTTGTCAGATATAATTGAGCCTAAGTATCTAAATTCCATGCATGGTTTGATTATTTTGTTATGTACTCTTCGTTCATTTATTTGTCCTCCGATACACATATACTCTGTTTTTTGAAATTTATATTTACCCCTACGTATCGAACTCTTCTATTAATTTTCGCAGCATATGTATCATGTCCTCTTTGTCCTGAGCAAGTATGACTTGGTTATCAGCAAACATGAGAGAGTGTCGAGTTTTATTTCCGATTGGGATTCCCATTCTTCCACAATTGTTATATCATCTCTCTAGCGCCTGTTCCACACATATACTAAACAGTAACGGAGATATCGTGCCCTGCTTCAGTCCTTTAGATACTTCTTGTAATCTTTCCTTTTATTTTGATGTATGGTTTGGTATCATGATACAAGGCTTTTACCAAGGCAATCCACTTCTCCTGAATCTCCATTCTCCTCATGGCCTCATATCTAATTTCTGGGCATGCTATTGTAGGCTTTTTCTAATTCTACGAAAGTCATACGGGTTTCTAAATTTTGGCATTGTTTTTTCCTGTTGTTTGTTTTATACAGTGGATGTTGTCCAGGCACGAGCGGTTTCCCCTAAAGCCCCTCTGTTCCTCACTAATTTCATTCACGTGTTCTTCTATCTTGTTCTTAACTATTCTTCCAAATATTCTGGCTATGGTAGGTAGTATGCTTATTCCCCGATAATTTGGCAGCTCCTTCTATCACCTTTCTTGTAAATATATCGAGATTATGTATGAGGTATTCCACTCCATTTTCTATTTTTTTTTAGTTTATATTTTAACCATAATTTCTATTACTGGTGATCCTCCATTTTTCAAAAGCTCTATTCTAACGTTTCCTGGCCCTGCTGATTTATTATTCTTACTGTGTTTTAGTGCTTGTATGACATCTTTCTCTCTAATTTCGCAATTATTTATTGCTCGTCTGTTATCATTCCTTTCTTCTGCTTCTTGTATGTATTCTTCTCGTCTTTCTTGTAATAACGATTCATAATGTTGCTTCCATTGTTTTGAGGTTATTAAGTTTATTATTTTCTTTCCATTTTTCGCGTCTTGCCTTAAATTTCTTATTATTCTCCACGCCTCCGTGAATTTACTATAGCCTGTGATATTATCTGTATTCCTACAAACCGTATCCCAATGTTCGTTGATTTCAAGTTTAACTTGCGCTTTTACTTGTCTTCTACATCCCACATACTGTCTGGATTCCGGTGTCTTTTCGGTTAACCGCTTATTATACATTTGCTTTTTTAATATCGATTTTATCTTTCAGTACTGTACTAAATACTTCTGTAGTACTCGATTTTTTCCTCCGTACCCAGGGATTCCTTCATGTATGCATTTTTATAAATGTGCGTACATTTCGTTTGATGTTCCTTCTAGAGTTGTTTCTACTTTCGCTCTTAGCTTATCTTGAAATAATTTCTTTATGCTTTCATGTCTTAACAACTCGATTTTGTATATAGGATATTTTAGTTCTTCGGTGTGTTCATCTTCTTCTTCTTGTCCTCTTACTTGTATTTTCTGATGCATAAGTATAAATTTTCCTACTAATATGTGGTGGTCGGATCCACATTCCGGTTGTCTATATACCCTTACCTCTTTCACTACCATATTATGGTCTCTTTTAACGATTATCAAGTCAATAATCGATCGGAGCCCTCTTGTTGATTATATCCATGTGAATTGGTGTTTGGCCTTGTGTTCAAAGAAAGTATTCCCTATTTTCAGTCTATATTCTTTGTATAGAGTGACTAGCCTTTCGCCATTATCATTGATGGTGTCTTCTCCAAAACGTCCCACAGTTAGATCGTTTATTTTCTTGCCCACTCTAGTATTCTTATCTCCTATGACTATTAGTTCACTCTGTTTATTAACCGTTTCTATTTGTTCATGAAGTGCATTAAAGAACTCTTCTTTTTGCTCTAATCACACGTCGTCATTTATTGCATATAGGTACTCCTATTACTATTATAGGTTGTCCAAGTATTTTCAATTTAATTTTAATAATACGGTCGCCCACTTCTTCCCACATTTGTGTTGTGCTTGTCCGTTTCTTGTTTATAAGCATAGATATTCTGCTTTTAGCACTTTTGCTTTTTGTAACCCCACTCCATATCGTTGTGTTACCTACCTTAGCAAATTTCCAGCAAGTATTTTCAATTTAATTTTAATAATACGGTCGCCCACTTCTTCCCACATTTGTGTTGTGCTTGTCCGTTTCTTGTTTATAAGCATAGATATTCTGCTTTTAGCACTTTTGCTTTTTGTAACCTCACTCCATATCGTTGTCTTACCTACCTTAGCAAATTTCCAGCAAAGATTTTTGCTCAATAAAGTCGTGGTCATACATTGGCAATTATACACTGCAGGTAATGAGGTAATGAGCCTATAAAATCATTATCCTTTACAATATCCTCTTAATATTTAACTTACAACTTGCCAGAACAACAAGCAAACGCAAAACGCAAAAATTTTATTTTACACAACATGGGGGCGGCGGGGCGTAGTATACATATTATAATATGAATAGCCCAGCAAGATTTTTATTATTTGGAATATCGTCACAATATTTGATATGCAGGTGGTCGATAAGACGACAAATCGTTTGGCAGAAAGAAATTTGTTTTTCCGTAGGCCGTGAAAGCCAGCAATAAAGAAAGCCGCTATAATAGTAACTTTAAACCAGCAAAGATTTTTATTATTTGGAATAACTTGACAAAATTCGATATCTAGGTGGTCCATAAGACAACGAAACATTTGGCAGAAAGAAATTCGTTTTTCCGTCAGCCGGGAAATCCAGCAATAAAAAAAACCGCTGGGCCACCTAGATATCAAATTTTGTCAAGTTATTCCAAATAATAAAAATCTTTGCTGGTTTAAAGTTACTATTATAG
>JABXWE010009379.1:0-35530 GCA_014611495.1 Limonius californicus | reverse complement strand
TTTATTTACAAATAATGACCGTTACAGTTAGGGCACCTACCGCATTGTTTTACTAACCGACGTATACCCCGCTCATAGAATTCTTGTGGGCGCTGATTGATGAAGTCTTCCAGTCTATCTGTACTTCTGCGTCAGACTCAAAATGCCGACCTCTTAACGCCTTTGTCAGCGATCCAAAAATATAGAAAACGCAAGGCGATAGATCCGGGCTACAGGATGGATGCTATAACACCCTCCATTTCTTTTACCATATTAGCAACATGGGGCCTAGCACCCCTGGACGTTTCCGTCCTATTGTTTGATGAAGCTTGTTCAAAGTTTCATTGTACAGATTTGCATTGATATTTAGTCCAAGTTCCTTAAACTCTATCAACAGGGTCTTTCATGATCGAAAAAAATGTTAACATCACCTTGCCTGCAGAAGGTTGTGCTTTAAACTTCTTTAGTGTTGGTGAACTTGAATGTTTCCACTGCATCGACGGTAACTTACTGGATGGCTCGTAGCACTGACACCAAGTTTCG
Organism: Limonius californicus; assembly: GCA_014611495.1. NCBI lineage: Eukaryota > Metazoa > Arthropoda > Insecta > Coleoptera > Elateridae > Limonius > Limonius californicus. The sequence continues at coordinate 35,008 of JABXWE010009379.1, read as the reverse complement.
TCACCAGCAACTATTGACAGAAGAAAGTAATCACCATTTTGCCCATAGTCTGTGAGGTGTTGCAGAGACAAACACATTTGAAAGCATTTTTGTTCATTAGATAAGAGACGTGGAATCCATTATGAACAAACTTTGCTGTAACTCAGATTACGAACAATACCATGGACAGAACCTACACGCGCACCAACAATTTCTGAAATTTCTCTAATTGAAATTCGAGATTTTCTCTAATAAGATCTTCCACATATACCATATTGTTTTCTGTTAATGCAATACACCGTGTACCTGGTCGCGGCTCATCCACAGTCCCCTCTTTCCATTATTAAATTACATTTATAGTTTTACGTTTAGACATTGTTAAATTAGTCGTGGCAAGGTACGAAGCATGGCTTTACAATCAGAGTTATTCCTGTGGTTTACTATCAGGAAGGCGTCCTTCAAAACATGTTAGAACGACCCAATTATGCTATTTTACCAGGGTTAATCACAGGCTGCTTCCCTAGTATAGAGCGCAGTATTTGCTGTACATATCTGGAACGGCTCTACACATCTTCGGTCACGTTTGCAAATTCCGTGGCAAAACATTTTTATGGAACAATTTACGCGTTATAATTTAGATAATAATCATCGAATAAATACTATGAATTGGTTTACAAACAATTAAAAAATATGAAGAGGCCCATTAAAACTACTATATTTATTAAAAAGAAGATTACTTTACAGATTAGTTGCTTATCTATAATTTAAAAAAAACAATTAATTATAAGTAGCTTCCTTATGCAGATGCATGTACATTGAAAATATGATAACGAAGATTAGTTTTACGTTTAAATTTACGGTTGCATACACCACACACAAATTTGGGATCTACACCGCAATCATGTTTAATATGTGACGAAACGTGTTTCTTCCATTTGTAAGACGTATGACATCTTAAACAGACATATCGTCCCTGGTTGTTCATGGCGTATGTTCTTCCACGTTTATCTAAAATAATAGGAATTAATTAGAAGAGTTTGCAAAATTCCAAAAATATGCAATTTTATTGAAACTGCAATAATAAAACATATTGTTTGAAAAATTTGTTATCGAAAATTGGATACTACGTTTATAGACAGAATTTTTGTGTTAAAGGATAACCAACAGTCTCGAGTATTTTGAAAAACTAACGGAGTTAGTAAATTCGGAAAATTCGGAATTTGGGCCAGTTTATAGAGTAATCCAACATACAGTTTGAGAATAAACCGGACATAAAAATGAGACGCTTTCATATTATAAAATAGTCTAATCTTTCAAATGTAAAACTTAAGGGCGTATTCTCACACGGTGATCGGTCACCAGCGTGCGCGTGCGTGTTCTTACCTGGCTAATGAAGGGTACCTTAATCCGTACTAGACATTAGCGCGCCGTCGTGGAATTAGTCTTCTAGTATCGTAATGAGTTGCAAATTCGTCTTTTACCTGGAAGCCCTAATTGCAAACTGATAATATCTTATTTTGCAACGAGGATATACACGGGATATCAAAGACATGATAAAAAGCATCTACAGATCCAGAAGGAGTGTTCTACCACCTTTGCCCCAGTAATTGAAAGATGTCAATGAAGCATTAGAAGCCATCAACTGTCTTACGAATAAGGGTGAAAACTTCTTTTTAAATAATTAATAATTTAATTATTTAATTAATTAATCACCAAACTAATATAATCATCTTCTCTTGTGTGACAAACTTAAAGTACCTTGTCACGCCTTTAATCTTTACTATATACAAAAATTTGTTGAATTACAAAAACAACCTCATCACTCCGCCACTGTTTACGTAGACAATTACACATTGACAGATGCCAGATTCCCGGAAACCCAAACACAGAAGGAGTAGGTTTAAAACAATTAATAAATAGGCGCCACCGACTTATAATTTTCTAGCATCGTCCGAGGTGGTAAATAAGAAGGCGGACCCCAAGAAAAATAATCACCTACGTTTATTTTAGCTATATCTATCCTTTACGTAGACTTAAATCCACATAATTCGTCGTAAAATAAAACACAAGTTGCAACCAAATGTCTGTTTACTTAATAAACCAACAACCCATTCACAGTTCTAAATTTCTGTGCAAAAACAATGATTTAAACTAAAATTAGAAGTCCCAATTTTACGATAATCTACCGGGATATAACGAAAATTAATTTGGCAAACTCAAACAATTTTTAGGACCTGTATTGTGCTACACAACCATATGCTAAAAATTTTTAGCGCATCCCGTAACTTCGAAGGCCTTCGGGTTACGTATGTGTGCGTGATCAACGATCAAAAACTATCGTCAAAGCGTGAACTCTTACAACGCAATATCAACCCACTATTGGAGTACCCTGTTTATCTGCTTTACGGAAAATTGGAATATGGAATATTACAATATTATTTCATATTTACACATAACCCCAATTAAATCCCCATGACACAATTCGTTGACCCCATTCAATAAATAAATTAATTCTTAAATAAACATAACAAGACAAGGTTATACAGTTTTTAAAAATGCACTTCCCTTGATCAGCTGCAATCAGCTCGTCCATACACCAAACTCTCTATTGATAGGCCCAGATGTCGACTCGGTTCGGGAAAAACCCTCACAAGGTTACTCGGCAAGGACAGCGTATCAATTTGCACACTACGTATAAATGTAGAGTTTTTCTACTGCGTCGTCTTAATTTCTGGAAGTCCCGCGGTACGACTTTTTTGCTTAATTAAATTTATTTGAGATTAGGATTAAGGTTCTGGAAATTACGATAAGACAACAATTTCTGGCTATAACCAACTCACCAATTGATGGACTCTGGCATAACACCAAACCAAATCTTCTTTACCGGAGTAAATTTTATATTGGAAAATAAATTCCTGGAGATTTGTTTCCCTTCAACTATGGGAAAAGCTCCCGTGTGAAGTGACTCTCAAAGCGGAAAACTAATTCCCAATCGACAAACGATTTCAATAAATAATTCACTATTCACAATAAACGTCCGGTAAGGTTGACAACGTTTAACCCACTGACCAAATTATGGAAAACTGTCTTTTAGAATCTCCTATCCCCCTAAAATTTTAAACTCAAACCCCCACTGCGTCGTCTTGCCTGAACGAACTTCAAAATATTAAAATTCCTAAATATATAAAACGGTTTGCCTTCTGTTATGCGCGGAAAAAGTTACAACCTATTCTCTTGCGATGAGATATACATAGACAGGACATTTTATTACTGCGCGAAATTTTTTTGCCAATTATTTGCGATTCAATCGTTTAAAAATGGTCATTATATACCAGCGGTGTTCATGTAGTTACCCGACAAACAAAGCTCAACTTATTCTTTAGGTTTTCAGTTACTAATAAAGTATTGTTAAACCAAAACCTAGTTTTTAACCCTGCAGAAGTTGTTTGTGATTTCAAAAATTCTATACATTTGAGTATAAGGCAAGTATGGCCAACAAGTAAAATCAGTGGATACAGATTTCATTTAACCCAAGCGTGTGGTTCAGAAAACTTCAAAATTTATGTTTAGTCTCAGAATACAAAGATGTAAATTCTGAAATAAGTTGTTGGAAATAAAGATGCGTATGTATATATGACTACCATTTTTTAATTATTTATACTGTCCTATAACTTGCAAAAATGGAGATTTAATAAATGTTGTTCCTTATATGGTTTCAAAGACGGCGCGCTACTGACCGGTAGGATTAGGACTTGTAGATTAAATTAACCGCCGTGCGCTAGTGGCCCTTGCATTTCCAAGACCTTTGCGCGCTACAGGCCTACAGGATTAGAATTAAATTAACCGCCGCGCACTAGTGGCCTGTGGCCTCCCACACAGTTTAAAAAACAATTGAATGGCGGTTTTAAACCCAAAATTTGACGAACATTCTAAAATTGAAAAACATACATACATAGAACACCCTGTTCTCTATGAAATAACATAATAACATATAGGTCCTTGTTTAGAAAGTCATGAAAATTCTAGGGGATATAACATACCATTGTTCGTATGGTTAACATGTAAAGAAAATAAGTCTGTTATTTACAATCAGTTTCAGGAGGAACTAAGAAAAGATACGCAATATTATCACAATGTCCTAAAATGTGTTATTACAGTGGTGAAATATTTAAATGTAATGGGCTTAGCATTCAGAAGTCATGAGGAGGAAACATTTGGCTCTCTGCACAATGGTAATTTTATGGGGGCTCTGGAATTACTAGCAGAGTTCTATCTACTCTAGCGCGAGCATATTCAACAACGAGAATTGCGACGAAAGCCTTTCACTTCGTACTTACCAAAAACAGTTTATGAACAAATAATAGAAATTATGGGGAAACAAGTAATAAAAAGAATTATAGGTGAAATAAATACTGACGATCACTACTCAATTGTAATGGATTCGGCACTAGATTTGAGCTGAAAATGAGCTATTATAGTACGATAGTGTTTTGAGGGAAAAGCGTATAAAAGATCTGTATCTTTCATCAAAATTAGTAGTCACAGTAGCTTATCGTTATTCAATTCCTTACAAGAATTTCTAGAAAAAAATAGACTGCCATTGGATAATTGTAGAGGGCAGTCTTTTGACAACGCTGCAAATATGTCCGGCCGATACAATGGTGTGCAAGGACATCTCAAACAAAACAATAAATGCACTGAATATGTGTCGTGTGCTGCGCATTCCCTAAATCTAGTTGGTGGGGAAGCGGTAAAAATTACAACTCAAATTGTAAATTTTCTTGGAGACATATACGAGGACTGTTCTCTTTCTGATGAGCCTAGTAAAGTAAAACACAATTTATAGACAAAACGCATTTATTTATTAATTTTCAAAGTACTCCCTTTCACAGTCAATGCATTTTTGTATCGGTGAAAACCAATCTTGAAAACATTTTCTCCAATCTACCCGCGTTAAGTTATTTATTTCTTTTTTAAATGCGTCAACCGCTTCTTCGACCGATGTAGCACGTAAACCCCTAACTTGTTCTTTACACGCGGAAATAAAAAGAAATCATTAGATGCTACGTTTGGACTATACGGCGAATGACCCATTATTTCAATGTTTTGGGCATTCAAATACTCAGTCGTTCGAGCAGTAGTGTGTGCCCGAGCGTTATCTTGATGCAAGATAATACTTCCTCTTCGACGTTTTTCGCTAACAATTTGGAGAACTTGAGGCAAACAAACTGTAGTGTATAGCATTAACAGTACGACGATCCTCCAGTGCTACGGTGGAAATATGTACAGTAATTCCAAAAAATGTGGCGACCACCTTTATGTTTCGGCTTTTTTCACAAACTTTTGTTGGAGCCGATTTGTTCTCAAACTGCCGACTGTTGCTTTCTTTCGGGATCATAGCAGTATAGTCACGTTTCATCACCTGTAATGATGTTGTACACCAAATGAGACGATCCATTCTCAAAACGATCCAGTGTAGATTAGCACCATGCCGCACCGTTTTCTTTTTGAACTGGAGTCAAATTGTGGGGAATCCAACGGGTACAAAGCTTATGTACCATCAAATGTTTGTGTAAAATGGTGTTAATTGCTTTCACACCAATCTTTCAATTTGCTTGAATACTCCTTGCAGTAACATGCCGGTCCTCTTCAATCATGTTTCGTACAAGACCAATATTCTTTTCGGTAACTGCCGTTTTTAGCTTATGAGCTCTTGTATTTAAGAAAAGTCGAGCACGTTGAAATTCATTGTACCACCGCTTTGCGGTAGCTAAGGAGCACGACTTGTCACCAAACACTCGATTGATTTCCTAAAAACATTATTTACGACTTAAGCCACGCGTGAAATTGTAAAAAATCACAGCTCGATAATGCTCTTTATTCTATTCCATGATTTCTTGGGGAAAGAATTACTTTAAATTTATGTGTTTTAAAATCCTTCAAGTTCAAGTTCAACTTTCACTATAATTAAACTTGTAAACAACTACGTTAAAACGTCAAGCATAATTTCTTTCAAAATATCACAGCCTGCTAGATAGGCTCAGCGGAAAGAGAACAGTCGTCGTATATGTTTTCTTTTCTGCATCTACCCATAGATGTGAGCTTCTAAATCGTGAAACTAAAATTTTCGATAAAAAGTTTAAGCCAGACTAGACTAGATCCGTTATTGTTTGTTGCAGAGCCTGAAGACCTTCTAAAAACCTTGAAAGAACAAATCCACTTACGACGTCGTGATCTTCTATAACGCTAGCATTGAGCTCTTCCCCTGTTTCAATTTAATTTGTTTATAATCCACTTTTTAGATGGCCAGGTGTAAATTAGCTAACTGAACAAAATTCTTATTACATTTAGCTACGGGCCAGAACAGACAAAGACAAAGCAGACAATTTCGCCACGCACCTTGCCGATGTCTTCATGACTCCACTCCCCCATGGAAACAACGATGACAACGAAATTGAAACCTTTCTGGACGTGTCAGCTATCCCTACCAGTTGCACCATTCTCACCAGCTGAAGTTCGTCAGCAAATTAAATGCACAAATACCCGAAAAGCACCCGGTTATGACCTGATAGTAGGAGAAATACTACAAAATCTTCCAAGAAAGGCGCTAGTGCTTCTTACCACCATATATAATAGCATATTAAGACTAACCTACTTTCCCATTCAGTGGAAGTATGCCCAGATTATAATGATTGCTAAGGCTGGAAAATCACCCGACCAACCCTCGTCCTACAGACCAATAAGCCTCCTACCCCTAATGTCAAAGGTATTCGAAAGACTCTTACTTAATAGAATCAAGGAAATAGTAAACCTTGACCTTATAATCCCATCTTACCATTTCGGATTTCGAGAACACCATTCGACAATACACCAAAGTCACCGGATCGTCGCCCAAATAATGGAGAGCCTTGAGACAAGAAAGGTATGCGCGGCTGCATTCCTAGGCATAAAACAGGCTTTCGACAAGGTGTGGCACAGAGGGCTATTATATAAGATCAAACTACACCTACCAAGCCAGATCTATCTAGTGCTAAAATCGTACCTTGACGATAGGTTCTTCCAAGTCAAGATAAAAAATGAAGTATCAAACTACCACAAAATCATGTCCGGAGTGCCGCAGGGCAGTGTATTGGGTCCGCTGCTATACCTAATCTATTCCGACCACAGAAAATACTCTAATCGCCACATTCGCTGATGATACAACCATCCTGGCAACCAGCGAAATACCACAAGTAGCAGCAGAACATCTACAACACCACCTTAATCTAATACAAGAATGGACTAACAGATGGAGAATAACGGTCAATACTGAAAAATCCGCACAAATAACCTTTACAAACAGACGAGCAGTATGCCCGCAAACTAGACTCAACAACATCCCAATACCGATGAAGACCGAAATAAAATACCTCGGGATGCACCTTGATAAAAAAACTCACCTGGAGCACACATATTAAAGCGAAGAGGAAACAGCTAGATATAAAAGTCAAACAAATGTACTGGTTAATTGGAAATCGATCCCCACTCACTCTCAAACAAGTTACTACTATACAAAATAATACTGAAACCCATTTGGACCTATGGAATCCAACTATGGGGTTGTGCAAAGGTATCTCATACCAAAATTTTCAAAAGGTTTTAATCCAAAACCCTACGCATGTTGGCAAATGCTCCATGGTACATCAGTAATGAGACTCTTCACACCGATCTGAAAATCCCATACATAACTAGTGAAATCCAGAGACATGCAAGTGCTTACAACCACAAGATAGAGGGACACAAAAACGATCTTGTAGAGCAGCTGTCAAAACAACCACCAGTTACAAGAAGACTTAAGCGGAACTGGCCACAAGACCTTATACAACGTAACTAAACATAATGTATATTTATCCGGGAATTAGCGATGACTATTTTCCCACATGTCATGTATAGTATTAGTAAATTTACTTATTACTCAAATTGTGCGAGTAGATCGTAAATATACAATAAATTAATAAAAAAAATTTAGCTACAATTAAACATACAGTTAATAGCGTCTTTATTTATTAAATGAAAAAAGTACTACCTTCCATTGCAGTTTTTATATGCTCTAGTAAATCATCTGAAATGTAAAATACAAGAATTATGCGTTGCTAAAATATAACCTTAAAATTACAATGCCTAAATTAGATAAACCTGATGACATATTCATTGAATTAGTTTTGATAATATTGCACAAATCCATTCCTAAGGGAGGTGTTGGCGATACTGGGAGTACTGCAAAAACGCGAACATTATTAGTAGATGAAGATATATGGTTAGAGAGATATACAGACAGGCATAAAATCAGAACTAATCAAATGTGGTAGAAGCCCAAAACATGTCATCAATTTAGAAAGGCTACTGCACCTTAATTTCCCGTTACTAAATAGGTGTATATTTAAAATAGCAAATGATCATTGGTTTTTACTTTACATTAGTTATTACTTTTAATTATCTACAACACGTAACCGTAAATATTATCAGCATTAAATAAAACACAATAATAAGTAATTAGCAAGTGTGCTTACTTGAAAGCAAGTTTAATTTTCAGTTTGAGTGGACTGGATGACGGTCATGTGGATATCTTGTAACCAGGTGTTATTGTTTTTACTTAAACATACAGCCGTATCTATCAAAATGTGGGAATTGTAAGTACTTATATTTGCTGCGAAAATATAAAGACCTTGTATGCGTCTATGTTTTTCTACGCACAGGACACATTGCCGACTTTATATTTCTAAACAAAATAATTTAATGTAAGGTAGAAAGATTTTATTAATATTCTATAGCAAACATAACATAAGGACATAAAAATACACCAAATTGAAATTATGTTTCATTCAAGTTTTTTATTTCCTCCAATTTCTGAGTTTTCAATGGATTATGTAAACATCCAAACAACTACTCAAATATATCTGAGATATCTGAATATTTATAAGTAAATTATAATCAAAAAAATAAGTTGTAATTGTAGCTTATAAAAGCACGTAAAATATTTTCACAGTCTAACAATGCAAATTATTATTTCTATTATACGTAAATACAAATAATGTACGGAAAACATAAAACTTAAATACTTAACAGCTACTACTTTGAAACTTCTGACAGATCCCTGTCTTAAGGAGGCTTTTTAAGGATGTTGAATTTTAACGTGTCTTTGGAGGTTGCCTTTAAAGTGCGTCTTGTACTCGCAGGCAAAACATTCGAAGTTTGGTTCCTTGCCACATTCGTATCTCAGATGGGTGCACAAAGACGATTTGTGTTTGTATTTCCGGTGACAAGAAGTGCATTTGAACAATGTTTCTTCTGTGGTGTACATAAACATTCCTAAAAATAATATTTAATGTTAATTTACATTTATTAGTAGGTACTACCTTCCAGTTATTATAAAACTGCAAACATTATAATAATTGTTAAGACTGTTATCTAGATTCAGCCCAAAAACCGTAAATGCGCGTGGTGGACAAAAATCGGATATGGTATAAAGTCGGCAATTTTTCTAACATCAGTTCTTATGAGTTTTTCAGTACTTAGCCAACAGTTGCTTAAACAAAAAATGTTTATTCTGGCTTCAATACTTGATAACAAAACTACTAATATTGTTAGAGTATCTATTTACACCAACTAATATATAGGGAAGTTTTAACTAACAAAATATTAGAACAGATTAAACTAATATTCGAGTAAGACTTGTGCTTTTAGAAAACATTTGCAATAGATACATCTTTTTGTTTTATTTTGTATCAGCAACGTATGTGCGAATGTAATTTTCCCATTCCGAACTTTCTACTTGGTGTACACAAGCAAGATGGCCTCTAACAGAGCCCTTCTGCTTGGCTTTATAGTCACACCCTTTAAAAAGGCAGTAAAATCCGGCAGTTCTTCCACATTCGTAAACTTTGTGTCTCCATAAAGATGCTTGATGTTTATAAGTTCTGCTACAACCAGAACAACCGTATTTTCGGTCCCCTAAAAATAAAAACACATTAGTACAACAAGATCACATAGAAAATCCTTTAAGTTACCTGCAATACGGACTGAATGTTTAATTTTGATAATATGAGGTTTCTGTCAGCCATAGTATTGAACTAGACATAAGACTTCATTTTAAAATAACAATATACTATTGGCTAATTAAATAAAATTTGATAATTAAAAACATTGCAAGAGTGCTTTGGTAAAATATTGAGTTCAAAGAGTCGAGTGGATGCATGCAGTTAATTAAACGAACAACTAAATATTTACCTTTTCTACTTTTAGTAATATGATAAACTCAGTTTACAAAGACATGCGTCATACAACGTTATTATTAGTTTCAATTCGTATTATATTTTCGGTTCAGGGCATTTCCTTCCCCGCAATCTTTATTGATCTCAATACCACATCCTAATTATCTGGTATTACAATTATATATCAACAAAACATTTGTAAAACGATAAATATTATAACAACAATAAATCCTTTTATTACATATATTCTTGATACTGTGCTGGCTTTATCTTGTGAATATTCGACAAGTGGCCTTTTAAACCACTTTTGCGCTTTGTTCTAAAAGGACATCCCACTATTTTGCAGAAAAATTGAGGTTGCTTGCCGCACTCGTATTTTGTGTGAGTCCACAATGATTGCCGTTGTTTGTATTTTGTATTACACATTAAACAACGGAACATCTTTGCACCTAAAACATAACCATTTATTATCAAATCTAAAACAATAAAAATTAAAAAATTGAAATAGTTACAAGCAAGTATATATATTATGTAATCTGATTATATTTTTATGGGTTTATGTTTCACACATGTTGTAAAAGAACCAGACCTACACACGATATATGTTAATATATGTGTATAGATATTTTTTAATATAACCGCAATATGCTCTAAAGAAAAGCATGGAAAAGGCTAAAAACTACAACTTGAGTTCACATTACGAATGTATTATGTTACACAAGTAAGTGAATGAATCTCTTAGGGTCGGTGTTTCAATGTTCCTATAGAGTTTTAGACAAAGTAACAGTCAAATTTATCCCCCTCGTTACAGTATTTTCTGTCTTTCAATCGTCCGATAGTCTACGTCAGAGGATAGTTTCCTTATATCATAGGATTAAATTTATCGGGTAGTAGCAGCAGCCGACAGTACTATTTCGGCAGGATAAGGCAGCCACGAGTGTGTGCGAGGTGATACGAAAGATTTCAAGCGGAAGTAAATGTAAATAAAGTGTTTATAAAATTAATACTATATTTCTGGTGTACTAGTTGAGCGCCGAAATATTCTCAGTCCGTGAGAATATGTAAATTGGAGAATTCCATAAAATCCGCGTACCTGTACGGTGTCGCCTTTATTCATTTTTTGGAACACTTCGCCGTTGGGGTTACCTTAATTGAAATCCAGCAGGTTATGCCAATTAGTACCAATCAGGTTAACATACCAGTGAAATAAGAGATTAAAGGTCTTATAAGCCGGTCAGGTCAGGTTAATTTGCCCTTTGATTTTCATATTTTTCCCGTAATTGGGAATTTCCGAACTAATTTAACAATAGGTTCTAGTCGTTCAGGCCAGATTGTACGTATTTTTAAAATTAGGCATTAACAATTTCAAGTACTCACCGTACAGTCATATGTCATTGTAAAATATTCTACGAAACATTTAAATTCATTTATCGTCGAGATTACGAAGCCACGGAAACCGTAAACAACTGCCCATGCGGATTAAATTAACCAGTACGCGTACCTGGTGACAATTTAATCTAATAACTGTGAGAACACTAAAACCGATTCAGATTAGTGATTTCGGGATACACTGTGTTAAACGCATTTAAAATTAACTGCCAGGTGGCAACCATTTTTAGTTTGTTTATGTAAATACAGAGTAGAGTAATCCCAAATAGAGAAATACATGTACGTCATCAAAACCTCCGCGCCACAAGATTCACCAGTGGCGTAAGACAGTGATGTATATTAGAGATCAAAAAATTTTTTTTTTCGAAAACTTCCGATAAATTGATTTATACATAACATCTGACACACAAAATGACTTTTTTGTTTACAGTACGTAAAAACGTAAAGGTCAAAGAAAAGGCCTTCCGCGGACTCCTAACTTCTTGCTTGGAGTTTCCATATTTGAGGTTAGGTTTTTAACGGACGCCTATGCGCGAAGATTCACCCGAAACAGTAAGATGGACTCGTGCAGACGTAATTTGGTTAACGGCGCACGATGACGTATATGTATTTCTCTATTTGGGTTTACTCTACACCTGCACGCGGCCTACAGTTGGAACGTAACCTTCACCGTCCATTCAACCAAACTTCCGATTCCATCCTGGGGCGTACCGACCAGGATTTTACAGACATTATTACTTTCTTTACGACCTCAGAATTAAATATATTTTAGCCTTTATTGTATCAGTTAAATATAAGAAATCCTGTTATAACCATTACAGTCTCTCCGCACGTTATTACGAACTTCTGGCTCTGAGCTAAAACCAGGCAACCGTCCCCACGTGGACGGACCGTTACAAGGTACATACTGTTTTAAATTTAAAATAATTGCTAAGCCGAAATTTGTATTGATTTATATAAATACATTATTCTTAATATAACCATTAATAATAATTTATTATTTCTGTCACTTTATTGTATAACCAGATTTACAAAAAAGGAATAAAATGGGAATTACAAAAAACTATTAAAAAATACAATATTCATATTTGGTGCAACTAAAATATTACATCGTAAAAATAAATCAATTTAGAAATGTCTCATGGAATGTGCAACGAGGTGTGTTTTCCGTTTAGCAACATAAGTACATCCAGGAACGTCACACCGGAATTGCGGTAATTTGCCACACTCAAACTTCATGTGATTCCATAGCGATGGACGATGTTTGTATGTTTTAGAACACTTAGAACAAGTAAATGTCAGACGGACATCATTTTGTTTCCAGGTATGAGTGAAACCTACAAAAACATAAATTATGAGGAATGCTTTTCAATATCTATAACATGCACGTAGTGTTTAGACAAATAAAAAAATACGCAAAGAAACGTCTACATACTTTCACTACAATCTACAGTTATATATAAGAAAACAGATGCTACGTGGAAAAACATTATTTTTACAGATTTTTACATATTGCCATTCTATTGAATAAAAGAGATAAAAACAGCTGAAATTGTCAATAATGTAATATTTATTTATCACAATATCTTCTGCGTTTGCACTTTTTGCTAATGACTTATTTTCGCCAAGTTTGGGGAAACTTCAAAAAAGTACGATAAAAACTCTCCACATTCTAATTTATGTAGTCAGAGCTCATTATTTTTATTTCTGAAGCAAGAACCATTGAACCATCTATTTTTTACGTTAACAACTGCCAAACAATTGTATACGAAGATATGAACTGCCTGAATTAAATAAAGACCCTCTCTTTGTTTTCCGTTATCACCTTCTATCGAACATTTTGTCCATCATGCTATAAAAATATTTGAATAAACGGTTTTTAATTTCTGAATTTGGCATTTGCTTTATGACGTATGTATGAAACGACATTATCTGAAAAGTAAATGATAGTTGTAGTTAAGTTTCAACATGAATAAAGCAGCAAAATGTCATACCCATTAAAAACTACAGCAATTTCTCCACCCCTAGAATTATTTATCATCATCATCATCATCATCATTATCATCATCATCATAATCGTGATCCTCGTTTGCACCGCTGGCGCAGTTATTTATACAAAACTTATGCATATAGTCATTATTTGTTAAATGAGATATTTACATCAAACCGCATATATATTTGAAATTTACACATATTTATTTATTTTTATTTATATTTACATTTCTATACATCTGTACCTTAATGTTGTGTAAGTTTCATCCATACGATAATCATAATAATAATAATAACATTAGTTATTATGTATTCCTTTTTTCATGCCATATGCGAAGAACGACACTGACGAATTTTCGCTGAAAGTCACGCTCTAAGAATGAATATTTATATTATGAGTAATGCCAATATGATGTTTCAGAAGTTTGATCTAAATATTGCTGAATAAATTAAATATTAGTACATTCATTGTATCTATCTAAAGAATATTTATGATCTTAAAAACTAAAAACGCTATTTTTCCCATTAGAAATAACAAAGTTGTATTATATGTTTATTTCAATGTCACGTATATTGTGCCTTTTTGGAATTTTAGATTTACTTTTCCACCGTCATCTGGGATTTTCCAATTGTCTGTGCACTCCCTAGTCGTTAATCAATACACGTAAATTTGTGTATAAGCTTGTATATACAATTAAATTAAATTTGCAGTTGCATTTGCATTCTGGCATAGTGTAGTCATATGACATTCTTAAAATACCTTAAAGATACAGTACTAACAAAAAATTGAAATATTGATCTTCGGCCGTTAATATTGATTATAAAAAAATATATACATATAATTACATACTGATAAATGTGATTTTTATGCTATGATGGGACGCAAGATTTTTAAAAGACGCATTTTTATTTGTTTTGCAATCATTTAACAAATTATTTTTAGTTATTGTAGTTTAGGGATACTATGAACTGCACAAATGTTTTGAGGAATTAAAACATCGATTTTTTGTTTAAAATTAAGGGGCATTTTCCCGAAAACATTTTTGACAGATATTTTTAAAACAATAATAAAGTAAAAAAAATATTGTATGAAATACAATTTACAGAGCATTTTTTCGGTTCTTCAAAAACTTGGTTTACAATATGATTGCGAAAACAACTGTTAACAGCAGAAAATCGATACATCTGACTGAAAATAGATGTTTCAATAACATCAAACAGCTTTGTGAATTTTACATAGAATTGAAACTTATTACAATTTATTATTATAAGGTGGTTACGAAACTACCAAATCACAAACAGTTTATAGTTTTTTATTAAAAGAAGGTGTAGTTACTTTTACATCGTAATATAATAGTATATTAACGAGCATATAATAAAGCTATTAATGCACGAGGATGAAAATTGAAACACGAGCCGAAGGCGAGTGTTTTAATCATACGAGTGCAATAATAGCTATTATATGCGAGTCAAATACGATATTTTATCTACGACCAATCAAATACGATATTTCTAACTTTTTTATTTTTCAGGAAGTAAATTAATGCAGCAGTCTTGGCTATTTTTGTTATTTCAGGTGATGTACAATTTTCTATCAAATTTTCATTGTTTTCACTGTCATTATTCTTTTCACAAATATCTGCAACATAATGAAAATGATGAATTTTATTATTTTGGAAAAAAACAGATAAGTCACTAACCTGTTATGAAAACAATATTACTAACTGGAATTAAAAAACTCATACACTTGTAAATCTGAAAAGTGAGGTTACAATTCAATAAATGTCTTCAGTATTGTTGGTTGCCTAGTTACGACGACAATTTTTGATTAAACTCAAATATAATGCAATTATGGGAAATACATAATGAAATAATGGACAATTATGAACTGGTATATAAGTGCTATAATTATTCATTTAATAATGTTACAATAAATGAGTAGAAAACGTACGAATAATAAACATATGGTCGTACATAAAATAATAAACAAGGGCTTTTGCTAAAAATATATTTTAACTACCGGTATTTAACACCGGCTCTATCAATGCATGCTTCATCCTTAAATGTAGGGACAAAACATACTTCCTTTTGCACCGATACTGACACATGAAACAGCTATACTCTTTTTCTTTACCACAATCTAGAGATATATGGGCTTTAAGGCTCTTCAGATTTTTATAATGCCTTCTACAGTGGGGGCAAGTCACATTTTTATCGCAATTTGTTAAACTCATTAGCGAATCTGCAAGAAAATGGTCTATTAAAATATTCTTGTTACGAATTTCTATTTAATTAAATAAACTCATTTGAATAACAAGCGGCAGGATCATGTATCACAGTAAACCAAACTCTATGTATTTATCATTTAAAAATATATCCTTAATTATTCTAGCCGATTGTAAGAATCATTAGAAGTCTATTTTAATTAGCCGTTAAAAGAAAAAGAACTACTGAAGTCTGTTTTCACATAAATCTTTATTTATTCTACTTAAGATTAATGTAATTGAAACCATTGTTATACCATCACTATATTTATAATAAAATACTCAATTAACATTTAAACAATTATTTTACGTAGGACAGCATGCTTATGTATTATATGACTCCTGAGATTTGCTTTTCTTTTACAACTGTAAGAGCACATGTGACACTGATATTTCTTGCTAGTTCCACAATCAAAACGCAAATGACAACTCAAAGAATTGCCGTTTTTGAAATGCTTGGAACATTTCGGGCAGACTGCACTCGGATGTCCTAAAAGGAAAAGAGGTTAGTATTGACCAGATGCAATTAAGTCAGGTGTGCTTGCTGTTCATATTTACCTTTAGTATATTTTCCAGGCTTACATACAATTAACAAAGCAAAGTATTAAAGGAGTTCTATTTTATCAACGTTTAGGACGCTCGGCCACGCTCTCAAAAATGTGATTGTAAGCGTCAGCAACATTAGTTGACGCACTGTGCGACGTGTAGTAATGACGTCAAAGGTGACTATTAAAAGGACCGAAAATACAGTAATAAATGTATAATCAGTACTATTCTATGACTTTTGTTTTTATTATTGCAATAAGATTGCCACAAGCAGTACATTTCGTGTACATTAGTTTAACCAACTATTCTTATCATATTGATTTACACAGTACCTATTTTGAATTGCTTATGTGTGGCAGTTAGTTAGACTTTCTATTACAAATATAAGAACACATTAAGATAAATATTTTGGCTTTAGAGGATTGGGTAGTAAATTACAATATGTCTGCGATATTAGTGTAGTATAGTTCTCAGGATGACCATTTTTCAGTTTCGTATCTTTGTTAGTTGCTCGCAGATTCATATTTCCGACAAAGACGTATGTCGCAGTGACATCTGTGAACGAAACAACACCAACACTGTACGTGAGACGTATTCTGTCGGCTGACGAAGTTTAATAGAAAGAAACAAAGATATCTGAAGAATGTTGCGTTGATGTATCCAAAAGTCACTACTTAAATCTATTTCCAGCAGTATTTAAAATGTTTTGGAGGTTTATACGTCAATATTTTATTTTCGAAAATTACCCTTAAGAAGTTTTATTTACAATGCTGTTTATTGATTTTATACACTTTGGGAACCTTTGTTTTTGCTGGGAAATAGTTCTGTAGATATCCCGGTTTGTTTTGGTTTGTGAAAATTGGTATTAAGAGGTTGAAGATAAGTTAATAGCAATTTTTTTATACGACCATTAGAAGGTAATTACAGTTACTGGAATGTACTCTTGAGAATGGTAAATGGTAAAACATGCGTAAACAGTATGAGTAAAATATACAATAATTGTTTTCAACGAACATTCTGTATTCTACATCTTTAACTGTCATTCTTAATGTTTCGGGCATATCTTCAGTTTTTAACTTTTTTCTGGAGCTGTGCCCTGTTTTATTAATAGAAGGTTGTCTTTCCTTTGCTGCATGATTTTCCGTATGGTGGGTAATCTTATTTTTAATGCGTCAGCAACTCGTTCCCGAACCGCTACAATGTCGCGTAATGGGCCAAAATTGTCTTTCTCGCGCGTAAAATAATCGAATAAATTTAAACCAAACTGTTCACAGTGCCCATTCAAAAAATTTTCGGACATTTCTAACAGCATTTTCTTTTTACAATAGCTAACCACCAACTAACATCCAATGTTGAAATGGCTAAGTACAATCGTATTTTCAAGAATACATTCCAGTAACAGTAACATTTTAATGGCTGTACAACAAAAATACTATTAACTAATCTTCAACCTCTTAATACCAATTTCCACAAACCAAAACAAAGCGGGATATCTACGGAACTATTTCTCAGCAAAAACAAAGATTCCCAAAGTGTATAAAATAAATTTCAGCAATAAACAGCATTGTAAATAAAACCTCTTACAGGTAACTTTAGAAAATAAAATATTGACATATAAACCTCCAACACATTTTAAATACTGCTGAAAATAGATTTAAGTAGTGACTTTTGGATACATCAACGCAACATTCTTCAGGTATCTTTGTTTCTTTCTATTAAACTTCGTCAGCCGACAGAATACATCTCACGTACAGTGTTGGTGTTGTTTCGTTCGCAGATGTCACCACGACATACGTCTTTGTCGGAAATATGAATCTGCGAGCAACTAACAAAGACAGAAATGCGTTCAGTTTGTGGTATGCAAATAAAGTGCTAATCCGAAATTGAAAAATGCTCATCGTGAGAACTATAACATTCGCACCATGACCACCTCGAATACACATCCTCACGTAATTTTATACAGTGTGATGCGTGCTGGAAAGGAGACAGAAGCGATTATATAGCTACTGGTTTGTATTTATTTATCATTTTATTAATTGCTCATCATCCATAACTAATTTTAGTTTGTCAAATTGACATCTATTATTTAAAATACAATTTCTGAAGCAGATGGCGCATGAGCAACTGCCATCTCGCTTAGGGAGTAAATAATAACATAACCTCAGCGTACGCTTGCTGGGTTACCATATTTTTGCTTGTAAGTCTGCCAATGCGTGAAAATTGTTGCGATTCTTGTCAGCCGGATTACCCCGTAGGCTAAAAATGCTTAGTCTATTGGCCCTGCCACGATATCAGCCCGCTGTGATAGAAATAGAAATAAAAATGTATAGGTTACACTTAGGCTTTCGGCCCAAAATCTGGCATTGATCATCCACGTTTACATGTTGAACTCGTTTGCAAAAGACACTTCACTAACTCAGCAACCGTACGATGAGATTGTTGTTTTATTTCTTCTCCAACATATCATGCTGTACACATCAAAAAGGAGCCTACCGAACCTCAAAAACCTGTGTAGTAATTCCGGTTTAATTAAATCCGTAGAAAGTAATGTCTAAAATGCGCAGTTATCGTACAACCTCCTATGGATGTACGTGTACGATGGAAAATCAATACTCTTTTAATTCTGGTTTAAAGGTTATCTCTTCATTGGTAATGGGAAAAAAATCTTTGGGATAATATTTAGGATACACGTAAACTTTAAAAATAATATGTACCTGAGGCTAGAGACTTCTGAAAGTGGAATTTCCTGTACTGTAGTCTATACACATTTCATTATAATCTGCACTTGGATAATGGCAAGGTAAACAGCAGCAAGAAAAATATTTACTTGAAATTTATGAAGAAATTTAAATAACTTTTCCCTTAAGTAACTACATTTAATGTTTATTCGATTACATTTTATTGCGCAAACGAGTGAATCATTATTTTAAGATAAATAAAAATTCAGAAAAGGAATACTTAGGTCTTTGTTGGTTGTTGTATCGGAAATGTTAGATGTCGAAGAGAATGCATTCTAAGTTTGTAACGAGTCCTAAATCTTCGAGGGCAGTAAATGCATGGAAAACGCGGTTCTTTTCCGCAATCAAATTTCTGATGCTGTGATAAGTTTCTCAGGTGCTTGTATCTTGTTCCACACGCACAATGATATTTTCTTTCCCCTGAAACAAAGCGAATAAATTAGACATTGCTAAAGTTTCTCAATTTTATGTAAAAAATAAATCGTGTTTACCAAACATCTCTAATATTGATTATTATTTAAACACTTATGTAATGACTGTTGCAGATGTATTTACAACATCTATTACATCGTTTATTTGGGATACCATTCTGTTTAATCGGGGGAGTAAATTTTAAATCAGAACATGTAATACATAAGGATCTCGATGATGCAGTGCGACCAAGCGCTGTCAGTCGAGGTCACAATGAAATGCGGCTCACTCGGCCGCGGGCTCAGAACCCGGTTGAGGCGACGACCATATTTCACTTAGTTAAGTTTAGGGTGCATGCTGCATGAATGGCTAGTATGTAAGTGGCGCCCGCGCCCCTGAAGTAATGCGAAAGCGATTCCAGGGGGGAACGGTAGTATGAATGTAAAAAAAGAACACGTAATACAACTGCAAAATACTCTAATCGCAATCAAAAAATTGTAGATAGTTTAATGTATGTTCTTTACGAAATTCAGTGGATGACAGAACTTGAAAATGTGTTTTTTTAAATTATGTTTATGGGCGCGGCGCAGGGACTCACACGCTGATCGCCAGGGATTCACACGTAGCCATCGTTAGCTTGGTGGAGTTAACGGACATTCGGTATGCGACGTATGTGTAGACTCGCTTGTTCACAACTTTATTGAAAAAGTTATTAACAAGATGCCAAGAAATGACTTGATACTTTCAAGTAAATATGCTTTACTGGATAAAAGTTAAAGCCAGCCGCAACACAAGCTATCGTCGGCTCGCTGAGTTAGCTGTTGTGTTTTGGAATTTATTATAATTTTTTGTTCTAGAATTAATATTTCCTTAAATTCATATTATACTATTATACATATGCATGTATTAGATATTATTTTTCTTGTGCATAATATATGTCTGTTATATTTTTGTCCAAGATTTATAAAAATGAAAGAAAAACACTTGCTCATTAATTTGGTGTGGAACTTCGCATATTAGAACCAGCCGCTTAATTGTTGCAGGCCCAATGTGTCCCGATCAAGCGGAATTCATTTTATTGAGCATTTACAATGAATAGTTGTTAATCTCCAAAAAATTTACCGTATTGGGTGCTAACTAATAACAGCTGCCCACAAATTGGCATCTTCAGAACTCGTGTCGTTCTGGAATAGTAAAAAAAAAAAATTAAATTGTAAAATCATTCTTAACGCCCTCGCTTCTTGAGAACTCTCTGTTGTCCGTCCATTAAAAAACGACCTCAAAGTAACGTCATTTTTTATTTAATTCAATTGAATACTTAACAAACATTCATAAACTGTTTCAAACATTACATGGGTAGGTCGGTATGTATAGTTAACATGTGCCTTTTTAAATTAGTCTTAATATTGGATTTATAAGAGCACCGTTCGAAACTGCATTTAAACTGTGGCTCTTTTCCACAGTAATACAGCTTGTGCTGATATAAAGATTTCCTTCTTGTGTAGACCTTTCCACAGGAATCACATATTATTGTGCCTCCTGGAAAAAAAAATATTAATTAGATGCATAAAACTTCATAAACCCGTCATATACAATAAAATTATGAAGTAAGTATGAGAAACAACTTAAAAATAAAAAAAATGATTTCTCTTCTTTACTGTATTTAATTCAAAAGCTATTTGAAATAAGTAATACTTTTCTAAGAAAAACCTGAGTTTAGAAAGTTTTGTTTTAAGATATCTTACAACACAGCTAAGCATTTACACTATAACATAAAATCAATTAAACTGTTGGTAGATATTTTCTTGTTCCAATTTTACAGTAGTAATGTCGATGCAACTAATTTTTTTAAAGATACATTGTCATTTATTTTATTTTATATTATATTTAAAATTGTAGGTTCCCAAGTGGATACATTGCAAAGTGATACATAATTTACGTAAATATTAAGCCATTTTATGAACCGTAATAATATGATACTTTAAGTTTTCCTTTCTTTTGAATAATCTGGTACATATTTCGCATTGAAACGACGGCTTCTTGCCACATTCATAGTGAAGATGTCTCATTAACGTTCCTTTAGTTTTGTAAACCTTGAAACACTGACGGCAGACGAAAGTAGCTCTGCCATCTGCAACTACAAAAGTTGAAAGTTAGTATTGTATAATAGTCGTCTTGACAATTAATTAACAAACAACTATGTTACTACTAAAAATATTATCTGATATTTTGATAATCACTATTTGTTGCTTGTACAATCAACAGTTATGTGACTTAATTACGTAAACTTTATTTCTCTAGTTGTTGAAGATACAATGTCAATTTTCTTATCTTTCTTGGGGCCGGTCTTTCAACGTTCCAATAAAAGTCTCCGATAGTTGTCAGGCGGTATAAAGTAACCCCTAGGATAAATCTACCCAACAGGGTTGTTGGGCCTTTCAATACAACTTAACCTGTTGGTTAGGTATCGGCCAAATTGACTGGTTAACTACCACTGGGTCAAAAGAATGTGGGGTAAGTTTCACACAATAGTGTGTGTAAAGGAAAGCATTATCTTAAAATCAGTACGTTAAACAAAGATACCTATAGTTTGCTTACTAAATACCGGGAGCGCTGTGAAGGATGTCACTCAACGTCACTTTCCGTAGTTGGTAGTAACATATGAAATATAAATTTGTAATTGTCTTTGTAATCCTTACAAACATGTTTTCTGCGGTACCTTTACTAACACCAATTTTTTTCATTCATTCATTCATTCATACTACCGCACTTGCCCCCCGGAATCGGCTTTGCATTACTCCAGGGGGGTGCGGACTTCCCTTACATACTAACCATTCATGCAACATACACCCTAAACTTAACTAAGTGAAATACGTCGCCTCAGCTGAGGTCCGAACAAGCAGCCGATCGGACCGCATTTCGCTGCGACCTCGACTGGCAGTGCGTATTCACACAGCAGCTCCACCAAGATCCTTTACTAACGCCAATAGTTCCACCAGCCGTAAAATAATATAATGAACCGCTTGCATAAAATCGCAAAGTTACAGAAAAGTAACTGCTTCATGGTGTTACACAATGGTTTATTAAATATAAACAATTTCGTCTACGTAATTATATAGTACTTTATTATTTGGTGTAACTTATTTGAATATTTTCCAATAATGTTTGAACACTGGTTTTCTTTAATTTAAATTATCAGAAAATATGAAATCATCCGGGAAATCAAAATGATTACGACCATAAGACGATAAAACTGTAGTCTGGATTTGTTATTAGCCCGCAGTATCCCATTGTTGGGCATAGGCCTCCTCCATAAGGGGGGTTGTTGATCTACTCTCCCATAGTGATCAATCCTCGTGGGAGAGAGGCGCCGCGTTAACGCAACCTTCGGGTCACCCATCCAAGTACTGACCGGGGACCATGCTGTCTTAACTCTCCTGATCGTACGTGAACGGGCGACGAATGTGCGCAACCCGGGACCAGTCTAGATTTACATAACTAAAAATTTCCTCTTCTTCAGTTTGTAAAATGTATCTATTTATTAGTTAATACACCAGAAAAATAGTATTAATTTTATAAACACTTTACATTTACATTTGTTGGATATATTTCGTATCACCTCGTACACTCTCGTAGCTCCCTTATCCTGTCGGCTGCTTCTACTATCTGATAAGTATATTGCTAAGGAATAAGTAAACTAACCTCTGACCTACACTATCGGACGATTGAAAAACAGAAAATACCGTAACAAATAGGATAAATGTGGCTGTTAGATTGCCTGGAACTACTACAAAAAATTGACCACGTACAATGAATATTTGATTAGTACCACGGTCAATCAATATATGTACCTATTATATTAAGATATTCAAAAAACGCTGATCCCCAGCAGGCTGTGGAATGAAAAATCACGTCTTTTCTAGACTAAAGGAATGTTTATAATGTCAATTTCAGGTTAGGTTGTGTTCGCTGTCAATTTTCGGTATGTAATAATTTCATTGGGATACCTCTCTCGGAATTCCACAAAACAAGGAAGAATCGAATAGGTCCATTCTCCGTCAACTTGAAAGCCGTTCCGAAAGTTCGTAGGTTGTTCGAACTGCATGGTACAAGATTTCTATCGGCCTCTGCGTTCTCTATACTGCTTATCCGTGTTTTCTTCGGGTCTTCCTATCTTTCTTCTTTCTAGGGATGTCCGTTGTAATACTTGTTAGCGGCTTCTGTCTTAACCCATTCTTGATACATAGCTATACCAACATAATCTATATTGTTGTATTTCCTCTATAATTGGTCGTTCGGTTCTCATAATATCTGTAATTATCTTATTTCTTATTTTATCTAACAGTGACAAGTACGCGGATCGTCGCCAAAAATTCATTTCTATTGCTCGTATTTTGCTCTCCTGTCTTGAACTTGCTTGCCATACTTTACATCATATACGAGGGGGTATTGATATCTGGTTAGACTGGAAAGTTTCTAGTAAAGAAAAGTGAATATGATTGCTGTGGTTACAACTATGATGATTTACAAATAAGTTGTCAAAGTTTGGCATCCATAAGTTGAACGGTGATCAAACTGTGAATTTTTGAAAACAGCATGTCTGAAAAAAAGACAGAATTTGATAAAATCGAGTTTCGGTCAGTTATTATGTATTTATTTTTGAAAGGGTTATCGGGCAAAGAAATTTTTGCTGATATGATAGAAACCTTAGGTGATCAGTGTCCTTCATAAGCCACTATTAAAAACTGGGTTGCGGAATATAAAAGAGGGAGATCGGATGTGAAAGATGAGCACCGGCCTGGAAGACCAATTTCTATGACCACTCCGGAAAACATTGATTCTGTCCATGATATGATTTTAGAAAATCGACGTATTGGGATTAAGAATATTGTAGAAGCATTGCACATTTCCTATGAACGTGTGTGTCACATCACTCATCACGACTTCGGTATGAGACAGCTTTCGGCCAAATAGATTCCAAGATGATTGAACGTTGATCAGAAGCGCGTTCGATTGACAAAGAAAATCTGCTGCCGTTTTGCAGAAGATTCCTCAAACTTTTTGAATCGGCTTGTCACTATGGACGAAACGTAAATTCATCACTATGACCCAGAGACTAAAGAGCAATCCAAACAGTGGAAGCATGTTGGTTCTCCACGGCCCAAAAAATTCCGTGTACAAAAATCGGCTGGCAAGATTCTTGCTTCAGTTCTCTGGGAAAAAGATGGGACAATTCTGATAGATTATTTGAAATGGGGTAGAACTATCACGGGAGCATATTGTCCTGAGTTGCTAAGTAAATTACGTAAGAAAATTGTGGAAAAACGCCGCGGAAAACTTGCCAGAGGTGTACTCTTTTTGCAAGACGCTCTTCGGATTTACCACCGTCAGACTATTATTTGTTCCCAAAACTCAAAAAACATTTGAAAGATAAAAGATTTTCGACAAATGACGAAGCAATATGGTGCCGTTGAGGAGTGGTTTGCAGACCAAGACAAAGATTTTTTTTAGTGGCTTAGTATTACTTTATGAACGTTCTGCTAAATGTATAAGTCTTAAAGGAGATTATATTGAATAAATATAATTTTGTTTTGGAATATTGTGGCGTTTGATATGGTAGGCTAAGTACTTATCAATACCCCCTCGTAGCATTAGGCTTTTAAAAATAGAGTTGTAGGTTTCCTTTTTTCTCATTTTGTGTATATGATAAATTCATAGAATAAAATTTAGGGCTCCAGTTATTTTCTTTGATTAGTCTTTGCGCTACTTCTTTCTATGTGTTTGCTAAACTACTTATCTTTGTACCCAAATAGATGTATTCCTCGTATGCTTTTTTTTGTCCGACATTTAACGCCATGTCTTCAGACAATCCCCCAAAACACAAATAATTAGTTTTATTTCTCAATCAATTGCCATGGCCATTCAAATAATAGCCACTTCAAAAAAGTCATGGTTTTCAGCAGAGTCACACATTGGTCTCAGTCAAGAATAGATCGGTCAGCAGGTTCCTAGCTATATTTCTGCACAATGATATCCGCCATATTCACCCGACCTCAACCCAGCTAACGATTTAACTTGGAACATTTTGGAGTTGAAATGTCGGTCAAAGCTTTTGAGAGCAGTTGACACGAAATCGTAAGTAAGCTTACCTGAATTATCGTTTGAGACAGTTCTAGACAGCTTCCATAAATATGCCTCTGATTTTGAATCAATTATATTGGCCACGATTCTCAAAAACTGTCAGGGGTTACCAGAAAACAGTTTCAGTTATTTGGTGAAATGTCAGTGTTGTTTGTGATTTCTGTTCCCGTAGAGTCAAGATTTTTGACGATGTATTTAAATGAATACAAACTTAGGAGAATACCATTCCGATGTTCCAGATGTTTCCCGCAACAAGCAAGAATTCGAAGAAACACTAAATATGTAGTTGTGTCCGTTTACAAAAAGAAGAATTGTAAGCGATAACAGAAACTTGCTGTGGAAATTATAAATGCTACTACGTAAATAATACAATTTACAGCATACATTACCGCATTTTGTGTATTAAGTATGCCAATTCCATTTTTTACCAAGTGTGTTTTTGCTTACGTTCGCAATGCACGTGTAATTTTAAATTTTTCTAGCGTTATATATTAACATGGCACTAGAACTAATTTTATATTAACACACAGTTTATTGTTTATAATACATAACAAAAGGGAATTACAATAGACATTAAAAATAGTAAGCAAACATGACAAGTATTTCCTGACTAGAAAAAATCGCATAGTTTAATATACTGCATAAGACTGGTCGTCACCATAGATTAAGCAACAGATATTGAGTATAATTTTAAATCTTCTTTTAAATGTAGTTGGTTAACGTGCTGATTTAAATTACTCTTTCTCTTACTTCTATGCGGACAGTATGGGCACTTAAACATCGGTTCTTTTCCACACTCGTAACGTAAATGCCTTGTTAGAATAAAAGAATGTTTGTAAATTTTTCCACAGTGGGGGCAATCATTCAACGATTGTGCGATACCTGAAATACAAAATTAATAAATTATTTATAAAGATTGATGTTGATAACTGTCTCTTATCAGAGCTTGACTGGTATAAATTAGATAGTCGAATCATATTAGAGTTGGCTTATTTAAGTGTAACCGAGATTTTTATAGGTAATATATAATGGAATACACGCTCTCCTTTGAATAGTACAAGAACACACCACGTTCGGTTCCCAACAATATTATTTCTTTTATGTTTATGTGTTTGAGTTTGCCAACACACGTGGACCGAAGGGCTGTAGCCTCCTGTCGAAGCACAAGAAACTGCCCCACGTGAAGGTCAACTCTTCGGACCA
The DNA here is from genome assembly GCA_014611495.1 of Limonius californicus. Taxonomy (NCBI): domain Eukaryota; kingdom Metazoa; phylum Arthropoda; class Insecta; order Coleoptera; family Elateridae; genus Limonius; species Limonius californicus. The sequence goes on along the minus strand of JABXWE010009379.1, from coordinate 8,095 downwards.
CATTACTGTGAGTGCTGGCAATTATTTAGTTGTTGGGCCATGTGCGGCTTCTTTACGCACACATGGTATAAATTTGCGTGTGATTTGTTAGCGAGCAATTTCGGCGATATTACTGTTTGATCATCCGCAGAGAGCAGACCTTTATCTGTCGCCTGCTCCTGTATTGTGTCGTTCTTTAATCTTCCGGATTACTTAATAAAGTGTTATACTAAAAATCATCAATTGTTTATTGTATGAATTCTTCGGTTCCGCCTATTTAATCAGACAATACGTAAACTCTTTTGAGAATAGTGTGTGAACGTGTACCTAAGCATCGCGTATCCACCACGGTGCCTCGGAGAGTACCTAAAACCGTTGGTCCTCCTGGGTTAGTGCGCCCCGTCACTAACTACCTCAAACAGGGTTAAAGTGGCAGCAGGGTGCGGAACCGAGTATTCGGATATCCCCGCAATCATTTCCCATACGCAATTTATTTATTTATGCGATTTTTCTGCTATTTACGTAAAATTTCGAAGAGCTATTAAACTGAAAAATAAAGGAATGTTGAAATATAATACCATCTAGATAATTAAACCAGAGGCACAGAACTTTCTAATTCGAATTCTGCTCCGCTGTCCTCATATCGTTTATCAGTATGTGTTTACGTAACTTCCAAGTTAAAGAAATATTAACGTTATCGTATAATACTGTAGCAGTTACTGCCAGTAAAAACAATTTTATTTGTCTTTTGCGCTGTTTATTCACAACAATAATTTTACGATACATTCCATTCAAATACATTAATACAGTGCTAGGATCAATTTTTAATATAAAACCGACTAGTTTCTCTAATAGACGATGTACATGATCAATTTTCCACCGAGCAAAACAATTACAGTTCCAAACGATAATTATGTTTGACTGCATAATGGGCCTTCAAACTAGACTTGTGCCTTAACTTGCTCGTACACATGGAGCACTGGAATTTAGGTTCGACGCCGCATTCGATTGAATATGTCGGGTTAAGTTACCTTTCTGCTTGTAAGAAGATCCACATTTATTACAAACAAAACGTCCTTTCTCGTTCCCTTCCACAAAAACACTTTGAAAACCTAAAATGAAAATTGTTATTCACAACGACTTGTAATAATGTATATCAATTATTTTGTTATATATAATGTTCTTTAATTTGAAGAATAGAAGATTGTGGAGGCTGACTACACTAAATACAGTAAAGGAATTTATTATTATTAGGAAATCTGTTAGGAAAGACTGCTGATGCTATTTGATTTCAGAATTTTAGGAAAACAGTAAAAATGATAATGGTATTTGTAGTTTCGATGAATATTTAAAACCACAACGTTATTTACGAGACTTTATTGAAACACTTGTAAACAAGTACCTACAGGTTCTATTAAAAAATGAGAATCTTTTGCTGATTTAAACGAATTCATATTTATAAAATAAAAAAGTTAGTTATTGTAGACATTTCCCGTGAACAAATTTTAATATATTTTAACAATCTTCAATTAACAACATATTTATTCAGTGTCATTGTGATAGAAATACTGTCCACTTAAAAATTACATTGTGATAAGGTAAAACATCACTTATTTTTAAGTTATTATTTATACTACATCGTATCACCATAATATGTACGAATAAATAAATAGATAACCACAATATGAAATTGTAGTCAGTTCAAATATTAATAAAGTGACGAAGATAGTGATCATCAAATCCATAGTCACTTTCCACTTAGTTATGGAAAATCAATATCCAGGTATTATCGCAATAAGTACAAGAGAATAACTAATTAATTTATAATATTAGCAATTCCTGGTAATTTATATTTGGCTTATAATGTAATATAACAAAGCACAATATTTATATTTTTAACATTTCAATGAATGTTTCAGCAGACGATGACGTTTCAAATGTTCCTTTCTTTTACATCGGTAAAAGCACAGCTCACACATAAATTGTGGATCCTTTCCGCACTCATATCGTAAATGTCTGACCAAAGTAAAGGATTTATTGTATACCTTGCTGCAGTTGGGACACTTATACTTTTTGCGGTTCCAATTCGGTCCTAAAACAATAAAAAGTAAACATTAGTTTGAACATACACTAAACAAAACCAATCAACCATTATAATTATTTTAGTCAACATAAAAAAATTCCTAAAAATCAAAATCTGTACTACTGGAGATGTAGAATTAAATTCAGCACAAACAAAATACTTTTTTGATAGTTTAACACTTATGCAATGACAAGATGAGCTTAGTTAAAAATAACAAAATTGTTAAAAATACATTCATTTTTCCTGACATGGTTTTACTTAATCTTTTTCATATGTAATTCGAAATCAAATATTTATAAAGGCCTTTACTATAAATATACAGACTCAGTTTACCAGACATAAACATTCAAACTGGGAATTTCTAATTAATTATATTATGGCACATTTGAAATTACTACATTAACTACAACTATTGGCCATATTCAGTCTCTACAGATACAACTTCTGATTTGCGTTCGATTTTCAATGTTCCTGGAATATCATTTAGCTATTGCTCTATTTTGAACCTTGCAACAAAAATACAATTGTGTTAGGCAGTGGTATTTGTCTACTGTGAATATTACTTAAATATATGCTCAACAAATAAATATTTACAAAAGTATATGTAGCTTCTGTGGGCTTTCAATAACACCCGGTAAGGATTAGGAAGAATTGAACGAGAGGTCAGACAGGAAAATGTTTCTTGGAATGTGAGGGAAAACAAGTGGAGCAGGTTGTTAAGAAGGGTCAGCAATGGCAGTCTACAAAAAAGAGTGTTGTTTGTAAGCAGGTGTAAGCTTGCATATTTTTTACAGCGATTTCGAACCTACTAACCGGTTGCAATGCGATTATCCTTTAAGCTAAGACAAGGTGCGATATTAGTGTTGCCATTTATGTATATGTCGCAGGCGAATGGTTATTTTAGGAAAATAGCTGTTGCCCAGGCAAATGCTATCTGCCTAGCCAAATAGGTATGTAACATTTATTTTTCGTCGAATGTCATTATCCTAGGAAAATAGCATTTGACTGAAGCATCTTTAGGCAAATGCTTTTCACTGTGTCTTATTTAAGTTGCGGTTATGTGGGTTGATAACAATACACTTGTTCCACTTTTATCGGTTTTAAAGCCATGTAAGTAAATATTTAATTATTGTTGTTATTACCTACAATTAGTGTACTGTGCTTTTCTTAATAAACACCAAAGTTATCTGTACAACGTAATAAACACACAGATTGAATTTATTAATTGAAATACCGGTAACTTTACTCAGTTGAGGTTATGTGAATTGTTTGCAAGTGTTGTAAACAATTCACAATTCAATTATCAATTATTTACAATTCACTGTTGGTTTGAGCGAGTCTTACAATCGTTTTGTATTGAAACTGAAAACAGTTTTTTCTTTATTTATAGAGTCGACATGGTAGATAAAAACGAATTTTATTTGCGGTTGAATGCAAAATGCGAAAATACAGAAGTTAAAAAACCATGGGATTAGCAAAACACACAGGAAATTATTGGTACTTTGAAAAGTTACCATACAAAAAAAAACAGAACAATATTCAGGAAATGTCGGTCACCGAAAAATATGATCATGTGGAGATATCCAAGGTATCTAAAGGTATTTTAAAACGAAAATTTGTAGATCACGATATTATTATATGCTAGTTTGTTAGTAAAACCTATAAAATCTAAAGATTTTAATGTTAGAGGTGAAGTTGGCCTCATTGATTTTCAGTCCTGCGCTGAAGGTAAATGCAAACGGCTTCTTAATTACCAAGACCATTCCACCAAATTTTTATATTTGAGACCATTACAAACAAAACGAGCTGCAGAGGGTCGGGAATTTACCGCTGAAGTAATTACAGAACTAGTTTTGTTATGGCTAGAATGCAAAATCGTACATAGACGACCCAGACACCCCTAAAGTCAGAGCTCTGTTGAAAGATCAAATCAAGATGGCCAACAAATGTTAAAAATTTTGATGGAGGAAAACAAAAGTACTTGTTGGTCGATTGGCTGTTACTTTGTGCAATAGCAAGAAATACGTCGTATCATCGTACCATCGAAAGAACACCCTATAAGAGTTTATATGGGGCTAATCCCAAATTAGGCTTACGATCCACAAATGTACCATCAGATCTTATTGATAAGATATTTACCGAAGAGGACTTAAAAAGCTTGAATACAAATGCAGCCAGTGCAGTAGCCGAAAATGTTGAGGATTCTAAGGTAGAAGACAGAGTTCAACAAAGAAATATAAATGATGTTGGTATTCCCATTAGTTCCGAAAAAGAGAAGGAATGTCAAATTGTAACATATGTAGAAGAAACTACAGATGAATTATTTGTAAGAGAGCAAATTTCTAAAGATGATGTGGACCCGAACGATAATAAAAACTGCAGTATGAAGTCTAGCAACGTGTACTGCTTGTGTTTGTGGGAACGATAGTACAGGCGAACATACTTGCTTGAAGTGCAACAAAATAGTGCACGTTATTTGTGGTGTTACTAAGCAAGATAACGAGGGTTTTGGCAGCCAGGTTACTTGCGATCTTTGTGTTAACGAAGAAAATATTACAAACAACCGAAAAAAATCGTATGAGGGCCAGCTTAAAGCTGCCGAAGTAATGACAAAAAGGAGCAGAACCATATTTAGTAAAATTGAAACTGCAAAATACGTAACTATTTCTGTCCAGAAATTCGATAGAGGTCCATTAGATAAAAAAACGTAGAAAGGCATTGTAATAGATAAAAAGAATAAGGTTTAACGAATAGGCATAAAATCTGGCATTTTGAAAAGCTGGTTCGCCAGAAGTGACTTAACACCAGTATCGGCGATAAGTTTTCATTATAATGATATTCCTCAAGAACACTACATTTCCTTAAGAGAAGCTTGCGCAATCCAGTCTATGTGTTCGGGTCAAGGGTTTTCAAAATGTCAGTGTCAGCTGTCAAAAAATCAATGTAATAGTAAGCGACGTGTAATAGTAGGTGCCACAACAGCAATCCATGTAAAAATAAATAATATGTTTATACTACTTTACTTAATACTTTATACTACTTTTTACTGCCAAAAGTAATTCATTTTAGTTCCTTCTCACGCTGGTATCCTTGCTGTAATTCGTTGATATAAATTAAATTATTATGGTCTAAAGTAAACGACCCCACCCTACTACGTATTCCTGCTTTACAACAATCAATTCAGTTCCACTTTCCTAAAAAGCATTTAGGCAGATACTATTTGCCTAGTAAAATAGTATTTTCCTAGTCAAATAACAATTGAATAAGTGATAAAGTCATTTGGCTAGGCACACAGCATTTGCCTAGGAAAAAGCTATGTTCATATCAAGCACTGGGTTCTATTATTTTTATAATACAAGAATAGTGGGTCTGTGGAAGTAGTTGTTGGAAACAGTAGCGTATTTAATACAAGTAGCTATACGAGTAGATAATATGTGTGGCATGCTTACTCGTTATTCCCCTATCAATGATTGGGGGTGGTAGTCAGCTGGCAGAGCTGGCCTCGTGAATACGCATAGTATGTATTATTAATATTACGATGAATATTAATGCCTTAATGCCAAGAGGGTATCGGCCTTTTACGTGGGGAAGAAGTCGCTAATTATACTCTTACTTTCGCATGTGAGGCTAAGGGGGACTGTCCTCCTGCGACTCCCTGTGACTAACAGAGTGTCTGGCTGGACATAGTCCAGTTGCTTGAGGATTGGTATACCAAAAGATACGGATAATTATAGTAATTAATCTATGATTACGAGTGGCTGCGGCCACAGTAGCTAGCTGGCAGATGAGCTTTCGTGTCCTATTCGAATCCCAAACCAGGGATAGGGGGCTTGAGGACCCCCGCTGAATACAACTGCGGAATATTTATTGACAGATCCGTAAGTCCGTATTTTATTATTTCTTGCATGTCACCTGCCTGTCGGCACTAGTGAGTTCTGCTCGTATGCGCTGCTTATTTACCCAGAACCTCCATAGCTGAAATGCTGAAACACTGCGGCCTTATTTAAATTTAGAATCCAGTAGTTTTGTTTGCCCCCGTAAAGTCGACCTTAACAATTGACACAACATTGAACACACATAAATAGTAAGATTCTAATAAAAGCCAAATACTTAATACCGTATTAGTATTAATAATCGTGAAAATCAATACCCATCCTATTCGCCCCATGAATAAAATTGTTAAATTTTAACCACTACAATATATTTAGTATAAAAGGTTTATAACGATACCATCTAAACATTAACTAGAACTATTTATATATATATTACAACTATAGATTAATCTTATTTAATTTTTCTTATATTGCTTTGCACACTACTTATCTAAAGCATTTTTACATTTTAGATTTTGCCTGACACAAAGGTGATCGCAAACACAAACGCATCACAAAATCTGCGGTGGCTGAATATACTGGTTTAACTTGACATAAGATGGACTTTGACAATGCTCGGGTACTCGCCAGAGTACCTCATTACTTCCCTCGTATCATACGTGAAGCAAAACGGTGACGGCCAACCAGAACTCCATCGTTCTGCCCGACTGGCTCAAAGAGGTTTAAATACCTCCGCTTCTTGGATTTGAGTTCAGTGTTATATTCACTCTTAAGATGCAAGCTGCAATGTCTTGCGAAACGTTAGTTTGTATGGGTTCACAAACAGGTAACAGGCATAAGCCGATTAAGTATTATTGTCCTGGCAAACAAAATACATCAAGATCAAATTCTTGTCCGCACCAAGGTTTGAATAATATAAGCACACAGTCCTGTTTAGGCAGGCAGGGCCTACGAACAAATATTGCTCAAACTTCTAGAGCAAATGCTTGTAAAGGCAGACAAGCTACAGGTCGGGCCTTACCTGATAATGCTGGGTGTAGTTCCCAAATGACGACGCGGTCTAAGCCGAAAGTAAATTGTAATATTGACAGCCTATAATAAAGTCCATCAATTCGATTTGATATAGAATTAAGCGGAATATTTTGCCGCTTAATAAGAGGCCAGCAAAATTTCATTGCACTTGCTTTTTATAGGTACAGTACATTAGGTTTAAGAAATCAAACTCTTTATTTAAAGAAATTACACTAGCTGGACACATTTTTAAATATTACATTGATATTTTGACTTTCACAATGAGTAACACCTTTTGGCATACAGAGAAACACATTACAGTTAAATGCTTTTCCTGTCACATTTACAAACTATCGGAAGCAAAATGTGTGATATTAGATAAAATAGTTCGCTACACTTCCTTTGTACGGTTAAACATAGGTTAATATAACGAAACAAATGGTATAGCTCATTACATATTTTACACCAAAAATTTTAATGCAGAAAATTATTCTATATATGCCATACACTATTAATACTCAGGTTATAAGAAGCAGACTATAAAACATGTTAAAAACCATAATGAACATTTTATATAAAACAAACTGAAACAAACAATTACATAAAATGATTCGAATTACATTTATTATCAAATTTACGTATGGCATTACGTGCATCCGTGCCACCTATTTAATCCGTGATGTATGGCTTTCCACATGTCTCTTCAAATGATGTTTATAATAAAATCCAAAGTTGCAGTAATTGCAGAAAAATGTTCGGGTTTTTCCACAGACGTGTTTCATGTGACTTAGTAATGACCCTTTCGATTTATATACGTTTCCGCAGTTCACACAGTTGTAATTATAGCCGATTTTGATCTGGAGACCTTAAATAGTAAAATATACTGATCAGATAGTGTTTATATAGAGTAAATTAAACAATTGTTTTATACAGCTCATGGATGTAAACAATGTGCTTATAAAGTACCAAATCAACTATATACTATATTTCATGCAATAAGTAAAACAGCACAGTGACACTATTGAAATTAGTGAGTATTTTCGGGGACCGCGGTAGAGTAATGGCCACAGCGCTTGGCTTGGAGTTATTCTACCAAAGTCGCTCAGGTTCGAATCCTGAGCACTGCACTTTCCCAGGGTGTTTGTGGTGTCTGGGGCATGGGGTTTTTCAAGGGTGGGGCATGTTAGAC